>LQRL01019436.1:0-17424 GCA_001703475.1 Hydroides elegans
GATTGTATGATGATTAAAGTGCCGAAACAGTCAAGGACGTCCGCTTCATCACTGAGGACGAGACATGTGTAGCAGAGAAAGAAACTCTGTACTAGTGAAATATACTATCTGCAAAATCGCACACTAATATACACGGTTTCATATTATAACAACGAATAGACACAGTCTGCATGGTAAAAGTAAATATTATCTGTGAACATTTAAACATGTATTTTATCATATTTAGTAATAGGTTCCAGTCTGAACAATTACTAAGTTGTAGTGTGAAAGCAACACAGCGTTATAGAGCATATGTCTGAAAAGAATGATTACATTTGACATTACTTGTTATTTTATGTGTGAAAACTATGTTTTTAGAATATATGGGCAAGACCAGTCCATACATTTTAAAATAATATGACATTTATAAAATTTATGGTGGTTAAAATATTTATTTGTTAAACATTGAGCAACTTTGTAGGCAAACAAAACTTGTTATGAAAACAAAATTCAAATTGACGAAAATTATTTAATAAGGTATCCGAAAAAAAAAAATATAATTGAAAAAAAAAACAATAACATGCAAACTGGATAGTATTCGCATTTAACAGCACAGACATATTTTAACTACACTTTATTTATCTATCGTTCAATGTCGAGTTGAACTCGTTCGATTTTTAACATGTTCCCTTTTTGACCTCAATCATATCGAGAGCGATATCTCCAGTGTGTCCAGCTCCACTGTAGGCGTCAAATTCGAGCTGAAATTGAAACAAAAACAGTTTATCCAACTTTGATACGACATTTCGCAATTCTAAAGGTGCGCCCCAAACCGATGCGAGATTGAGAGCTAGAGCAAGAGCGAGAAATCTTTTGTGCCACTATATTTAATGTTTGTGTACGTCCACTGATACGAGAGATGGAATGGAAGTTTCTTACATATAAAAAATCTAATCGGAATCCCTAAATATATGAAGCAAGTTAAGGTTCATCTATTTAATGCAATATTGAAAATTACATGGTTTTTCGTCAGGGAAACTGGGCATTTTGAATTTATATCTTAAATATGCAAATCCTAGAACGCAGACTATCCTTCATTGCTTGGTTTGTATGAATCTTCTATCGCTCGTGCTTCGGTGGGCTAACACCTTTAGTGTGAGTTTTTTTCATGCATTCACTCTGTGCATGGCACATGGTTTTTCTCAACAAAATCAAAAAGCGAGACTATACAACAAACATTCAAAATTATATTAAAACGAAAATCAACATCATACCAGGTCACTGAACATCAACTCCACATCCACTTTCGCCTCATGCCATCTACCATTACGCCAATCAAAGTTGCCTTGACGATCATTCTCTTTGATCCAGATTTCGTCTCCGAAGCGTTTCACAAGGGCCAGTTTGTTGACATGGAAACCGTACATGTTGTAGAAGAAAGAGACGCAGTGGTCGCCGGTTGAGGAGAGACGGGGTAGGTAGATGCTGTAAATGACATATATTTGCTTTGAAAATGAAATCATCTTTAACCCAACGATATGACAGGTATTTTTAAGCTAGACATATATTTAATGTTTGTGAACTGTCATTGCCGGGACATACATGTATACACGAACGTTAGTATTATTTAAAATTATGCTAGCTCGGACAACACGACGGATGCCAAGGTGCATTTTAATTCAAAATCAGCAACAAATATGTATGAAACATAAGGCACAAAAAGTGTCATATAATCATATCACTGTGTTCGCAAGGTATCCCGATTCTAAACACCTTGCTTTGTTGTTCATCATAGCTCCCGTTGTCTCAATGTAGATATAATACTGTCCGCTTTTCGCCCCATACGGCCCAGTGTCAAACGGGCGCGTGTTTCCACTATGTCTCGTCCAATCATATCAATATTTTTTATACATATCATCCCATTAATACACACCTTGCCTTATTGTTCATCATTGCTCCCGTGGTCTCAATGTATATGTAATACTGTCCACTTTTCGCCCCATACGGCCCAGTGTCAAACGAGCGCGTGTTGCCACTATGCCTCGTCCAATCAAAATCGTCCGATGTAGACTGTACCATGTCACAGAACGGGGAGGCGGAGTCTTCGAAGTCACATGACCAGCCTTGAAAGGAACCGGTACCTGGAAAAGAGAAAATTAGAATAAAAACTGTTAAAAGTCGCCGAGAGTGTAATTTCGCATGCAGTTATCATGGCAATATAAATCGTATTATATAACTCGAAACTTCAACTTTTAAACACATGGACCACGCTTCAGTTATGGAAACAGCGAAATTGTATTCTTGATATATTATTTGTGGAGGAAACTTTTAAGCTGGATATGTTGCTGCAAATTATGTCAACTTTGGAAACTCAGTTACCAAAAATGATTGTTCCAGATACACAATATTAGAGCTCATGTACGGACATCCATTTGAATCATAGGCTATTAATCCCACTTCCTTTGGCTAGATTGATACAGCATGTAATGATTAAAAAACGTTATACTTCAGGAGGCCCATGTAACAGGGTGCCTCAATCCAGGCGCGGATTAAGAGGGGGCGCACCTTATATGCGCCCTTATATGCAAGACAAACGAATAAATTTGCGCCCCCCGGTTCAGTCTGATAATTTATACTGTTTGCGCCCCCAGGGTCAATATTTTCTGGATCCGCGCATGCAATCCTTATTTAAAACACTAACTTGAGGACTGTGTAGTTGTTGGTCTCATTGTCGTAGTAACGGGCTCCATTTCCTTAGCAATAGCCTGAATATTTTCGACTAAAACATCAGCGATGTCATGGCGTTGAGAGGCGATAAGGAGGTGATCCATTGCTGGTTCTGATTAAAAACAAATGTTGCAAAACATATGTATTTAAAAATATGATTGAAATAAGGATCTGGCCACATTCGAAGATTTTATATCTTATGTCGTTACGATCTCGTTCTGCCTTGTGACCATCGGAAAGGGAATCAGCAATTGTGTCTCGTATAATTATCCTCAAATATATACAAAGATGAAATCTATAATTCTAGATAAAAATTTTAACCTTAAAACAAAGACGAATAAAACGCATGCGGCGATTATTCAAGAACTGGAAGGGGTAGGGATGTTTGTTACGCTAAATTGTTATAGGGCGGAAGGGGTAGGGGAGGGGATGGGATCGACATCTACCTGAAACGACGGCCTCCAGGATCTCTTTATCCATTGTACTTTCGTCTCCCGTAGCAACGGCCATCAGTTTTAGCCCTTCGTCTTTCGCCATCATCGCCTCTGTTGATACAAAAACTCAACGTGTAATTAGAAATGCGATTGCTTATGAATTGGCTTAGGCCGAATTACGCAAAAATCCCCCAAAAAAGCACGAAAGCCGAAAGCCACTTCTGTAGAAAAAAAACATAACAATTTACCCGTCTGTTCTCGCAAACAGCGGGCTTTTCAGCATTATTTTCGAGCTTTATTTTTGCGTGAACGCGCCTTTTAGGTTTTCGGCTTTTCGAATTTATTTATTTTAACAACCCGTGTTTTCAAATGTATGCTTTATATGCCAATCAAAACCGAGGCGAAACGCCCCTTTCATTCTATTAAACCAGGCGCGTTTTTGAATGTCCGATAAAGATTTATACATTGTGTTTTATTGAAAAAGCTTCCAATATAACCAGAAAACAAATGTATGATTGAATTGGTTTCAAATTACAAGAGGACAAGTTGTGGATTGAATACATTTCAGGCACCAATAAAGTAAAACCAATAGAATACACCTTCATTTATTTTTTCAAACATGTATTCATCCCAATTTAACTATATACACAACATTAAAAAAACGTGATAAATACACTTTCTGTTAACTTGGTAAGTATACATACCTGGGATGACCATAGCCGGATCGACTGTTGCGTAACCATCGGTAACTAAGACACCAACAACGTGCACTCCTTGACGATCACTTGACGACCAGCTTGGTGACGTCACAAGCGAGCGGAACATTCTCAGCGCACCTGTTAAAAGAAGCCATGTTCGATTATTAACTTTAAGGAAAAAATCGGTTACTAAGACACAAACAACGGGCACTCCTTGACGATCACTTGACGACCAGCTTGGTGACGTCATAAGTAAACGGAACATACGTAACACACCTGTTTCGAAGAAGACATGTTAGTTTATTTACTTTTAAGTATACACCGGTTGCTAAGACGCAAACAACAGGCACTCCTTGACGATCGCTTGACGACCAGCTTGGTGACGACACGGGCGAACGGAACATTCTGAGCGCACCTGGTTCGAAGTAAACATGTTCGTTTATTAACTGTTAAGTTTACATCGGTTGCTAAGACGCCAAAAACGGGCACTCCTTCACGACCGCTTGATGACCAGCCTGGTGACGTCACAAGTGAACGGAACATACGCAGCGCACCTGATATCATTATGACATTCAGTTAAAGGATTAATGAAGTACCTTTCAATGGCACATTGGGACAATATTGGAAGTCATTAATAATTTTATGATGACGATGTTTTATAAAGAAAACTCTAGACGCGTCACAAGGCTGTCCATCTGCCGTATTTTCCCCGTGACGCAAGAGTTATGTCACAATGCTTATTTGCCTGCAACCATAAAACCGTTAAACAAACATTCCGGCAAGAAAATCCATATCCATATTTCTCGGACATAAGGTCATGAAACACAACTAAATGCTATGGCTTGGTCTCATTCCTCATACTTGAAATTCAATTACTTATTTCATACCTGACGTATTTGTCATTCCATCCGCATAGTTGATTCCTTCCAACTGATCCTGTATCTCCATCTTACTTTGTTCCTTCTTGAATTGCATTGACAACGCAGCTGCATTACCATAAGTGATCACGCTTACTTGGTAACCGTCGTTGCTAAGGGCCAAGCGACTTGTGACGTTGGTTACCAAGGGCAGGTAGTGGTTGTCGAAAGTTGTTTCGGTGATGGATTCGCTTGCGTCCAGGATAAACACGACGTCAGCAGCTAAAGCAAATTATTTTAAATATATAGGCGTACTTGGTAACCATCGTTGCTAAGGGCCGAGCCACTTTTGATGTTTGTTGCTAAGGGAAAGTAGTGGGTGTTGAATGCGTTTTCAGTGATGGATTCGCTAGCATTAAGAATGAACAAAATGTGAGCAGCCGGAAAATGCGTTTTGATTATTTGAGTTTGTTGGTGGCCCTTGTTGCTAAGGAATTAGTAGCCAGTGACGTTGGTTACCAAGGGCCTGCAGGTAGGTGTTGTCGAATCTGGTTTTAGTAATGGTATTTCTGGCATCTAGGATGAACAAGACGTCAGTATAAGTATAAAATGAGCGTGCTTGGTAACTATTGTTGCAAAGGGCCAAGCAGCTAGTGACAGATAGTGGGTGTCGAACGTTGTTTCGGTGACGAATTCGCTGTCGTCAAGAATAAACACAACGTCGGCAACTTAAAAAAAAAAACATTTTGAAACATATATAAGCGCATTGGTAACATACCTAACTAAGGAGCCACAGGCTAGTGATGTTGGGTACTAAGGGCAGGCAGGGGGAGTCGAATTTTATTTATTTATTTATTTATTACGCATTACGTTTTTGTAGCCAAAGGCTATGCAAAACGGTACATGAACAAAAAAAAAAAAAAAAGCAAATTTATTTGCCATATGCACCCTTAAACAACAATGTTTTTAGATGTTTTTTTTTAAATTTGTTTGCCTAATGTGGAATGGTAATTTATGTGGTTTCAGTGATTGTTTCGCTGGTGTTAAGAATGAATAGCAGCTGTGATATCATAGTTTTAAGATGAGTTTAGGTTTTCTCCGCCGTTTGAGGACAAACTTTAAAATTATACTTAATTAACCCTCGGAAAAAAAGTCTTTTGTAGAAAATCACGATCATTTAAAACAAGAAGAATAAAGGTCCTCTCAAACTGACCTTCCTTTTCCTCTTCCGGTCTAAAGTTCTTCAACGGGTCACTCCTGACAACTCCTTTTATGACATCGACAACCTAAAAATCATTAAAAATGTGCAAAAGTCCAATAATGCATTATGACATATTGTATAAAGCTTGTCAAAATTACTGGTTATTTTTTTATGTAGTTGGATAATTTCAAGTAGGCAAATGATGAATATAAGATATGATTAACATTTGAAAACTTTCGTTGTCATACCTCTCGGCACATGTGTACTTTCTTATTTATATTTTGAATGTTTTAAGTATGTCTTTTCGCCGCGTCCATAAAAAGGACTTTGTGTCATCGCATCGAAGTCCGACGTAAGTAACGAGTTCGGGACATTAGGGAGAGGGCGGAAACTTTTAACTAGATACGAAAATGAACTTATTTTGATACGATGTTTAAACGGGATGTCTAACAGACCATCCTCGCCAAGTTGAAATAGCTATACACTACTTACATCCTCAACAAAATCCGTTTCCAGCAGGCTATCAAATGATTGTACTTTCATCACGACATCTTCCCTCTGCGCCATGGCGAATAATTCTGCGTCATCGGGCTGGGATCCGATCCCAATTGGAATGATGTTGATACCGGACTGTCTGGCTGTCATCGAAGCTATATGAAAAATATATTAGTGTATTTATATAGTTAATTCTTTACCATATATATATAGTTGTACTTGCAATGTGAGTTGGTCATACAGAATGTTTCACTATGTGTAAGAAACCAATTGGTGTTGAACTCTCCTTTCGCATCTACTGCGACTGTTGGGCTGACATCAAAGCAACAAAGAGGGGACGTGAGGAGAGAAAGGAAAGTTAAGATTAACATAAAATAGGTAAACAGGGAACTAAACGAATACCTCAGCCATCTTTTGATTCCGGTTCCAATGCAGATTAGATATGACCACATAATGTAAATGTAGTTTAAAATAAATTTCGCCTGACAATTATGGAGTTTATGCTTGTCAAGGGTCGTTTTGCTTGAGAACAGAACTACATGTATAGTTGTTTTAACATGACCCTCATGGTGGGTTTAATATGAGATCCGGCTAACATAACATTAACCTCATAGTGATAACATTTCGTTTGCTTGGTTAATTCAAATGAAATGAGGCCTTAACAGCATTAACCATCATCAAGCCATAGCATAGGGTACAAGCCATAGGTCACTTTGCCGTCGGTCAGAATTGAAGTTGTTTTAACATGACAGTCACGTAATGAATTCAATGTGAGATAATGCGGATATCACATTAATCTTATAACGAGAACACTTTGTTTGACTGGTTAATTCAAATAAAATACCGCCTTACCACCTTACCATTATTGAGCCTATGCCTGTCATAAGTCTCTTTGCCGTCGGTCAGAACTCTATATTAACTATAAATTAAAATTTTATACGGCCTTACCATTATTGTGCCTATGCTTGTCATATGTCACTTTGCCGTCGGTTAGAATCATATTTGTTTTAACATGACCCTCAATTAGTTGGTTTAATGTGATATAATTTGATATCATATAAATATCATAGTTTTTCCTTGATTAATTCAGATGAAATATGGCCTTACCATTATTGAGCCTATGCTTGTCATAAGTCACTTTGCCGTCGGTGAGAATGATCCCGATTTTCGCCCATTCTTTGTCACGCGATCCGTGTTCGTCAGACTGAATCAAACGGATGGTCTCGTAAATTCCGCCTTAAATAATGTAAACATAATCATAAGATAAAAAGTGAAATTTCGAGCGAAAATCAAGATTACCGAGACTGAATTTGGAAATATTTCGCTAAATTCATGTCCCCTTTAAAAACAAAAACGAGGGAATATTCTGGCTTATGTTACACCCTGATGTTTGAAAATGTTTTAACTGCCAGGATCGTATCGTCATGTAAAAAGTATGCATACATATTTTCATTATTATCAGTACATGCTAAATAAAAAATGTTAAGGATTTGAAAGGATATGCTTAAACATTTGGTTTTGAATTATGTTATGTGATTAGAAGCAGTAATGAAATAATATTAAAATAAACTTTTTTGATTGTTAGACCAAGTTCAAGATATATTCGACCCAACAGCAACAAATTCTTTGAGAAGGATGTCCATTTTTGATAATGTGTTATACATTATTTGATATGGTTTAAAATGTTATTCATGTTTTATTACATGGTTGAATCAATATGCAGGGCAATATCACCCGGGCAATATTACTTTCGATATTGCCCGGCAATGGCGGCCATAAATATTTAGCAATAGTTTTAATGTAATAAAAGGAATAAAATCCTCAGTGTCCATAACAACATGATTATTGACCTTTGGGATAGGAAAAAATAATGCCCGCGCCCTTCGGGCTTGGGCATTACCATTTCCTTCCACAGGGTAAATAACCATGTTGATATGGACCCTTCGGGTATTATTCCTACTGTACGTTTTAATATATACAGAACATTCACATTCAAACTGAGGGTTTATTAACATCATATTTGTTTAATCGTATCGAATTTGTTCATTATTTTATCTATTACTTATTCACGATTAGATATTCATGTTCATATCAAATTCGTTTATTCGTATTAAATTCGTTTATTTGTATCAAATTCGTTTACTCGTATCAAATTCGTTAATTCGCTTATTCGTATCAACTGTTTCATATATCCGTATCAAATGTCTTGTTTATTTTTATCAAATATTCGTTTGTTCGTTTCATTTGTCAAATTAGAAGTGGTTTTAACTGCATACGGTCTGGATGACTTTTCATTTCTAATATCTTACCTGTGGTGTTGGTATTCTCATCCATGTGCTTGATCCCGGAAGCATTGCTCTGGAAACTGTTGGCATTATAGAACCAATCCAGGTTGATTTCAATACGACCTTGGTTTCCAAACTGCACAACACCAACCTGATAAAACATAACAATCAGTTATCAAATTGAGCTATAGGTAGTGTGGTTTATCATAAAATACTGAATTTATTAATATAATTCTTATGAAAATTAGTATATTAATTTTAGATTGTAAGATGCAAGGGCTCAAGCAAATTGTATTTAGTATGATAGAATACAGATTTGATTGTTTTTGATACACCAACATAGAGATATTCGTCAAAAAGAGCACATTCACTTATTAAAAAAAAAATCGACTTGAATTGTGAATAATATAAAACGTCGTGATGGCGCAAAATAAAATCGTATTAAACCTAAAACGGACAATCGTGTTCGCATTCTCCTAGCGCTAATAAGAACCAGATATTTAATTGTCTATTTTTTCATTTGACATTTTAAGCATATTCGCAACTCAAACCTGATAAGCTTCGGGTCCCAATGTAAGCCTCTCAGCAACGCGTGTCATAAATGGAACGAACTCGCTTTGAAAACAGCATTTGGTTGAACCACTTCCATCCAGTATAAACACGATGTCAGCGCCCTCTGTTGATTAAAGAAAAAGTGATATTTGCTGCTGTTATAGTTTTGTTTTTGAGAAGTATACTTATTAGGAGTTCTACATTTAATGGTCACTCGTTCCTGTTTCACCATATAGACGACCATTTATGCAGACTGCGTTACATGTGAGACAATTTAACGCAGAACCCTCCTTATTATACTACTGTTTTGATGCTTTGTAAGTGAAAGGAAATATAAAATATATTCAATAAACTTTTTAATCATTTTCATTAGGAAAGTTTTTTTTTTAATATTAGGAATATCGAGACTTGTTTTTTGAGATCAGCATAGGGTAAACCCGCCTCCGTCCAAACTTAACGTCTGATTAGAGGAATGTAATTCGTATAAAATAAGACTGGTTTGATCGTTAGACGATGCCCTGTTCCTTCTAGAATACGTACCTTGGATACGCATACTCGTTACTACTGGTCGCTGACACGTTGCTATAACGACCATTGAGGCAAGAAGCGCAAATCTCATCCAGGTTGCCATGGTAAATCAGTGTTTATTCTTTAGCTATTGTCTTAGAAATATAAAACGCAAATGTAAGTATTTTGAAGGAAATATTAATATTGCGTCCTTACTTATCATGAAAAATAATGTACATTTACGATTAAAATCGCCTTGGCCAACATTAAATATATTTAGTTGATATTGTGGCGAGCAATGCTAGTCTTATACACGTTGACATAATTACTCCGTGACAATTGTTTTAACTTTGCTTCAAAACAAAACGAAATAAAATAAAATAAACAAACCGATTGTTAACGTTTGACGCTAGTTTAATTCTTTCTGATTTATTTTTTGAATTATATATTTAGTGTTATAGTTATATTGTGTCATACAATGTGTATCTTTCAGTCCCATTCCTGCCATATAAAATGTGTTTATATTTGTTATCATCCTATATTCATCAATTATCAGCAAGAGAAAATGTCTCGGATGATTAATTTTGGTTTATATTAAATTCATTGTTTTTTAAACAAATTGTATATACATTAAGATAAAAAACTGATGTTTTCATGCTATATGCACTGACTAAAAGATGGAACATAATTATAAGTGGGGATGTAAGTGTTTGTTTTATTCAGGCAAATAAAAAATGAAAAAAGGTAAAATAATATAAGATTTAAGAATTAGATAATTCTATTTATTGTTATACATGTACATAAATGTGTTCTTGGTTCATAATTGTCAAATAATTGATAACCTTTTCATAAGTTCATGATTCGTTCACACATGGTTGAACATGTTGCTATTTCTACGTAAGATGCTATATAATCTTACACACTTATACAATCATACACTTATACACTTATATATAGAGACTGATATAGCAGACTCTTTGTGGTTTTGCAGTGTTTAATTTCAACCTTAATTTGTCTTGATTTCAAGACAGGCTAAAAATGTCAAAATCCTTGGTCTGTCGCACGCACTTAGATAGTGTTACATCTAGGACAGCATAAATGGAAAAAGATATGAAATACCATAAACTTATCATAATTGCAAAACAAGAACAATGTTGGAACTGTTCAAATCATACTTTTTATAACATTAAAGTGCTCGTTTAGGCGTATATCCACATTTATTTCATTTTTTTTTGCTATGCAAATTTTATTTTAATAAAAATTTAATTGAACATTTTCATTCGAAAAAAAAAAACGTTTTAAATTATTCTTAGGCGAACTTTTATTAAAGGTTTGATCAGCTAATAATTCTTTTAATTACATAATGCCATAATTATAAGTTTTTCAAAGCTTTGCACAATAATGAATACGATTCGGACAAGTATGTATATTGTTCAAACAAAATTGAAAAGAAAAACGAAAATATTTATTGCAACAAAGAAGTCACGAATGTGCAATTAAAGGACCACAAAAATAATTGGAAGACATCCATGTATAATTAATACAAGCTATAGAATATACCGGAAAATGCAGTCAAATACCAAATTAACCATGTCATTTCATATCTTAAATATCATATTTGAATTAAAACAAATTCTTATTGAAAACCCAACTGTTTTTCGTTTATTATTATTAGAAACCTGTCTGTTAAAAATTTGCCTACGAGAGATGCATGTCGAATAAAAATCACTTTGTTCGTTTGAGTTGGCGTTTAGATTAAGTTTTTGGAAAGGGTGCACCCCTTATATACGTTTCGATAAGAATGGTTAATCTGTAATCTAAAAACACAATCCTGTATTCAAACCTGCTATTGCATATATCCCACAACCCTTTACAATGAGTATAGGCTCCATTTCGGGCAAATATGAATATTTTAATGACGTTAAGGTGCATCACAGATGAGTTATGTCGTATAACGTACACAGAACTCTAATCCGATATCGGAACATGAAATAACGTACAGCAAACTGCCATATGAGCATAATATTAGATTTTCAACGTTATGTCCGAAAGCAGCATCGTACGGAACCCTTGCTTAGCTGTTAGGGCAACGAGCCTGGAACGGTTATTAATAAGTTAATATGCGAATTCGTGCAAATAGACTTCTTGCAAACTAAACTTCTTGCAAATATACTTCTTGCAAACTAAACAAGCATTTATCTTGTTACCAATCATTTGTCTGTGATGCCACGAGTTAGCATCACAGGAATAAGTCAACATGCACACCTATTTAAATGGTTAAAATATATCAATTTTATTAAGATAATTCATTAATAAATCAATAACTAAATTCTACCTTAGCTTACAGGAATATCCAACAATTTACAACGTTCGATGTTATCCAGACATAATCTTTCGCATACACAGCCAACCTACATACCGAACCAAAACCCCCTTTCTCGTTCACGAAAATTCTACACGACGACACGTAAAATAGGAAACCAAAGATCATAAAAGCCTTGAATAAAAAAGACAAAAAAACACAAGGGTCTAGATAAATCATCAGTCGCTGTAGCAATATTAAGAAAGATGCTATTAAGATGCTTATATGTGTATTGTAGCATTACGGTTATACCCCTCTTGTGTGTTGTCTAACAGGTATTCATAGGTCATATTAATAGGGGTACCCCCGAAATAGCTGTAAACTAATTTATGTTCAGTGTTTGTCTTGTAGAGTGGTATTTTAATTGATAAGATGTGAAGGCATAAATTTAGGCATGCATAATCTTCATTGTCGGAATATTGTTGTTAAATATTAGATTTAAGCAAGTCAAGGAAAAATGGACCGTTGGAGTTTTATAGTCTGAGAGCAAAACACGGAGAATCGACTCAATATATATGCTGACGAGTTTACTATATTTCAAAACCAATTCTGTGGTCTGCGACAAATTTGCCGCTGCCCGATGACCGCACCCTTACCGTGTGTCACATTGATCAGGAGTCATGGGACGCTTTGAAAATATAAACACACAAAAGTTCTAGTAGACCTAGCACTTTTGTGCATCGAACCTTTTATTAGATCGGAAATCGTTGAGGTGAGGAGGCATCACGATTACCTGGAAATATGTCAAATTACATGGAGGTGTGCATACCTAATTTATGCAAATTCCTTTTTTTTTCAATTTTTTTTTCAAAGATGAACATAATTCTACAAATGAATACAGGATTCTCACAAGAACATCATAATTAAAGGTTTTCTTTTGCATAAAGATATCGACATAAACCTAAATGGTATATTTTACAGAAAATATTTTTTTTCGTTTTTCAAAAGACAAAATGAGATTTAGAATTGTTCTAGACCTTATACATCAACCCGTCAGTAACGTAAAACGTACACAAAATCAACAGCCTACCATAAAACCATCAACCCACACTTCCGCCAACCAGTCGGGTGTTTTAATGTTTAAAAATGGAAAGTAATTTATGGTTAAAATTTGCATTGAAATATTGGAAAAAAATAAAAACATGTATTAACATGATATAACATATTAAAAAGATTATCAAAACCGATTTAATAGCATATCATTTATAGTCAGTTTCACAAACAAAAATGTCACAGACAAAACCTAACACCTTCACTTAAAACATGATCGGCGAAATCGGATGTAGGTTAATACACACTGGGCAAGTAGTCTTCTGACGTCGAGAAAGCGTTCTGATTTAGCCCTTGTGAACGTTTCGCGGACGTCCTTTATCATCAGGGACAAAATAACGTCATCGACCATGTGGCGTCCAAGTTAGACGTAAGAGGGACGTTCATCTGACGTCGGGACGACCGGGAAAAATCATCTGGGTCCAAATTATGACGTCATTTTCACGTGAAATAAACAACCAACGTCACAGGAGCGACCCTTTTCCAGTGGGTTTATTGTATGTAGCAGTTTAGGCAATTTACATCGACGCGTGTCATATGCAGACAGTCTATCCTATATATAAGAAGAAAAAAAACATATTAATTCATTTAATTATCTATTTATGCTTTTAGATTATAACGATATCAACAATATTATTTACGAACGTGATGTAAAGGTATATTTACACATTATGCAATTACAACACATAACTACTAAAATATATTATTATACTATTATTATATTGCTTGTACTATTTTATTTTACCAACTGAATCTACTGAAACTGAATCAAAATGTAATTTCAAATAACATGTTTGCTCGTACATGTTCGTTTAGGTTTATTAGAAGACGACGATGTAGGCCTTTGAATTTTCCTGTATACCCGAATGGGCAAAATTCTTAGCGGCCACGGCTGTAGGGTTTGAAGTGTCCAATCCAAAATGAACTGCCATAATGCTTTAAGAAAATTCTTTTCTAGCCCATAATTGTTATTATAACAGTTCATTGCTGGTTATTTGTTCCACATTTTAAGCACTCATATATTATGGCATTTCACAACTGCACGAGAGTGCATTGAAGCAAACCAGCAAAATAATTTTCAATTCATAGTTCAAGAAACTATTGGTGGAAATCCCGGTCACAAAGTCCCCGGCAAAAAATATAATCAAATAAGCAACTTTCTTACAATGCTCATTTATAGATGAATCTAAGTGGTACTGTTTGAGAAACGTAGACAATAATATGTTTTATATGTTTCATTATCTTGTTTTTACACTCAATGGACGCCTAGGTATAACATAAAAGTGGTATTTCACACAATATATCAAATTTTGACTCAGGGGTTTTGTCTTATGTCTATCTAGCCCATTTTGGATAGTTTTCGTGGATGTGTTGAACGATTCACTTTTATCTTGGTTGACTTGTCCAATTATTCAAGGCATATATATTCCTGATGTTGCAGCTTTGTCTTCTAACAAGAATCCTCCTGACTTTTAATTACATTGCAAAACAGGATGCTCATCCTAGATATCTTTATGAAATATAGGAATCGATGGAAACCTCTCTTTCTTTGCTTCCAATACTGTACAATTACATCCATTAAATGTTCCTATGACGCAAAAGTCTCCACAAAAAGACAGTTATTTAGTCTGATATCACCCGCATTACATTTGCAAAAACCTTTTGTGATTTTGTGATTATTAGCTTTGACTGAGAGTTTCAATTAAAAGGGATGTGCTGACTACGCACCTTCTCAAAAACAGTAATAATTTGGATAAATTGCCCTATGCTAAACACATATATTTTACATATTGTGAGACGTTGTCTTCTAGGAACAATCCTCTTTTCTATTAGATACCTAACTAAACTAGAATCACATGTACCTATGTATTTATGAATTATACGTATCTATTATGAAATGGGTCGAATCTCTATTTCCTAGTTACTCACAACTTTTTGCAAGTGACGCAAAAGACCATTCCCCCCCCCCCCGCAAAAAAGACAGTTATTTAGTCTGATATCAACTGCATTACATCTGCAAAAACCGTGTCATTTTGTGATTATTAGCTGTGACAGAGAGTCTGAATTGAATCAGAGCAAGGTCTCCTCTTATCTGAGATATGGAAGGGGAAATGCGGAAGAAATGTATTTTGTGAATCATTAAAATTGATTTGGCATGGAACATTGGGATGCTCTATGTAAATTCTATTTTATATAAGTTTCATTGAAACATTCACATATGCTATATAATTGATTTTACATCGAAATTAGGAATTGTATTAATCTGTAACGGTTACTCAGCTAATTGAGTATAACTGAACCTGGATCTCGGATGTTTAAACGTCAGTCATAGACTTCGAGACATATCAAAATGAAGCTGGTCCGAAGTCGTGACAACTTTGACTCAACATTTTTCCTATTTAGTGCTTGGTTTTTGTGTTTTTACTAGTTTCATCATAGATGACGTACTTTGAAAATATTTTCGAAGTTCTATGAAGAAAACAGCGAAAAGCTATTCAAATCATATACCATATAATAAGGATGTTACTTGGTTGTAAAAACACGCATAAAGTAAAGAGAGAACACTAATTGCGAGCAAATAATGGCTTTTATTGAAACACATTTGTCTAATAATCATCAATCAAGCAGAATATTGAGCTTGTCAGTTTTGGAGCATATGGACCGAACTATCTTAGTTGGTAAGCAAGACTTTCTCCTCTCGTTGAGATTTCAAAAGACCCCCAGGAGAAGTCACACATGATAACGTCCTTTTGACGATGCGTTTAATATATGATATGAGTATGCAAATAAGTCGTGTTCAGGGGAAAATGCCAAGAAAACATATGAATAGTATACAGTTGTATTAGACTTACAAATACGTTTTTTAGATTTGCGGGCTGGGATTGTACACACGGAATTTGATGTAAAATAGCCATTTTCTCAGCCAAAACTTCAAGCTCCGTAAATTTACAAGTTAATAAAAAAATGTATTAAAAAAAAAATAAATATTTCATCAGGGATTTTTTAACACACGCTAAAAACACTCGGTGAAGGCGCTCAGGTGCAGTTTTGCGAAAGCAAATTACACATTTTTATTCGTAAACGGTAAGGAACTGGCCATACGAGAAGCTTTTTCGAACTTTTTGTCGTTACAAAAACGTGTTTTTTTTCAATGCAAAGTATGTGTCTATTCACACGGAAAGCGACAAGGCGCGGCAAGAGGCAATATGCTTATATGCTCTTTATAGAGCTAGCGACAGGACATTTTAAAGAATATATAAGTATATTGCCCCGTGCCGCGCCTTGTCGCTTCCCGCGTGAACATGCCCTAACACAGAGAGCTTATATTTATTTAAGCTCTCTGCCTAACATAAAAACGCAAATTGCTCCAACGCTTATTGCTCTTGTAAAGCTGTTCGCGTTTGCGAGCTAGATATATAGAATGAACGGGATTTGTTCACGGGAAAAGTTCTGAAACCGTTCTAGTATGACCCTACCCTAAAATAAAGATACAGATTGCGTACGTAGACTCTTCAATACCCTTGAGCTTATTCCTTTTGTTTGCTTAGCAATTAGCATTTGAGTAGAGTGCTCGTTTGACTTTTAAAACGAGAGAATGCCAGGGACATAGGGGGATCGGGAAAGTAAATCTGGTATATTACGAATATGAGGAAATTGAGGGTTTCGTCGAAATTGAGTTATTACTGAGCTAGTTATCAGTCAAAATGCATCAAAGCATAAGCATAAAGATACACCGAGAAAAATGCAAGAAGAACGATCAAATTTTACATTTTTTATGTTCTTATGAGTTTAAAAGCTTCTCAATACCTGTTCTCATGAGTTTAACAATGTGCACGAGTTTAATTAAATATGTTACATACATGTACATTAGTTTTTTTAAAATAACGTTATCAGCAAATTTGGTAACTATCCCTATACCGAAAACAAAGCAATATGCAAGGAGAACAAATCTGGTATGTAATGGACCCTCATAATAACATCCAGGTATTGGATTACAGTTGTTGGTTCATATGTTTTATAATGAGACAAAAAAAGAACTCAATTATGTAAATTGATCTGGCTATCGTTAGCTAAACAAACCATATGCGACACAAATATTCTTCTGAAAGTAGCAGTAGTTTATATATTGTCTTTGTAATCTTATTTAGATGACACTGTTAAATTTTAATCAATCAAAAGGTTCCCGGTTGAGTGGCCCTTTGGAAGTTGTTTTGGTCGTCATGGTGTTGCCACTTGGTTACGATAAAAAGCAAAGGGTGGGGGGGGGGGGGCCTCCG
>LQRL01019437.1:0-19628 GCA_001703475.1 Hydroides elegans
CTTTGACCTTCCGTTCAAAAGTTCTAGCCCGTACAAGCTCAAGTCCTGAAAAACCACTATTTTGGGCTATTTTGGCCAATTTGACCACTTCCAGTGGGGTATTTTTTACCGAAATGGTCAAAAGGCACATCTACGAACCAAGACCTTTCATTTAAGCCTATAACCAAGTCTCTATGACCTTCCGTTTAAAAGTTCTAGCCCGTACAAGCTCAAGTCCTGAAAAACCGCTATTTTGGGCTATTTTGGCCAATTTGACCACTTCCGGTGGGGTTTTTTGACCGAAATGGTCAAAAGGCACATCTACAGACCGAGACCTTTCATTTGAGCCTATAACCAAGTCTCTATGACCTTCCGTTCAAAAGTTCTAGCCCGTACAAGAAAGCGATGACAGACGGACAGACGGACGGACAGACGGACGGACAGACGGACGGACAGACGGACGGACACCCCAACTCTATAGGCCCCCAACTTTGGGGTTGGGGCCTAAAAACCTTCTAGTAGATCAAGAAGTACAGAAGTTATTGGAGAAAGGAGCAATACAACAAGTAACTCCAATAGAAGGTCAAGTGATAAGTCACATATTTTTAACACCAAAAAAGAGTGGAGGTCATCGACCAGTCTTCAATCTGAAGGTGAACCAAAACATTCAGTACCAACACTTCAAAATGGAAAGTTTGAAGGATGTACTAGATCTGATTCAGCCAGGCGATTACATGGTGAAAGTGGATCCGAAGGATAGTTACTTCAGCATACCAATAGCGGAGGAAGAAAGAAAATACCTTCGGTTCATGTGGGGAAAGAAACTCTACGAGTTCCTGGTCATGGCATTCGGATTGGGTCCGACGGTGACGACGACGTTGGTGACGACGATATATCTGCTGGGAGAGAAGAATATGATGGCGGATTCATTATAGAGGAACTGGTCGGAGACGAGCAATTTCAAGTTGAAAACCTCGTGCTTCAGACAAATAGAGGAGAAGATGGGGAAAACCACCTATTTGCAGACAGGACAAACTATCAGAAAACCAGGTATGTCAGTTGGTAACCAGACCCCCTACGCACTGAAGACAGACGCGCTACAAATTCAGTGGAGACATTATTACCGACATTCACAACAAACCCTACGTACGTATAACCATTGCAAGTTTGGTTTCATTGTAAGTGTGTTGAACTTATCGCTTTTGAAAATTATGTTTGTTTGAAAAGGCAAATGAATCAGTTAGTGACAGTTACCAACTTTTATATTTGCCTTCCCGTTTTATGTGTTTGTATTATTTCTGTTATATGCATAACTATGTTTCATGAACAGGAAAACATAATTCGACCGTACAAGTGAGTGTTTGAGTCTTCTTGGGCAATGAGTGTGGTCAAGTTGACTCAACCTGTAGTGCTCGATACTCTTACGAGGTCTGAACCTGTAGAAGAAAAACCTCGCTCGTAACATCGTTTACAACTTATCAGTTCATATTCGTGTGATAAATGTAAGGTGACCGATAAATAAGTTAGTATGTCATTAATTAAATCAATGGTTATACCGCTTCGTTTAGTTTATAGAACTCCTACAGCGTACCTTTTTTGGCATGAGACGGGTCAATTTTGGTCGTCCAATTTCGCATCCTTGATCATCCTTACTATCTTTCTTACAAAACTCTTGTCCGTATATGGAACCGAAACCGACTATATTTAACAATATTATTAGTATTTTGAAGTGCGACATTTCTTAGTTTCTCGTCAAAAAGGGTTTAAGAGCACGTTTCAAAAGCAGTTTGGTGCGGAAAAGTACCGACATACGATACCCGTTTGTATTGATCATCCCGAAATAATAAAATTGCTTTCACTCTGGTAATTTTATCGGATTTTATTGATTTGCATTATTTATGCAGAAAACAACGTGGATAAATATGACTGAAGATGTTGAAATGCTTAAGTTATGAGTGGAAACATATTTTAATTTAATGGTTTGGAAACGCGGGCTTATTTATCTAAAAACACGTATTTTGATTTGAATAATTTACCAAACATTATATCTGCTCACGAGATCAGTTCATTTTGCCACCTAGCCGATGTTGAAATGAGTAAACATATTGACAAAACAAGTCGTTGTCATGAGATGTGCGGGTAAAGCATAGATATTTTATCTTCAAAAATGAATCGGTCAATGATATTTTGAAATTTGAAACCGGTGTCTTATTTTTTCTAAATATATTTGTTTATAAAACTGCATTGATTTGATTTTAACACCTTATGTAACAACATCGCTGTGTGATATGATTTGTTAAATTAATATTATTGCTAATCGTAATTAAGTTTTAATTTTCCTATGGAAATGTATAACTACTTCTTCGTGAATTTTCCTTTGTTATTGAAGGATTGTTTAAGCTTTGATCAGTGGCACCAACGATCTGTTATGTCAAATTACAGTGTTTAGCATATTTAGTAACCAACCATTAATTAGAATAGATTTCTTGAAATGTTCAAAAAGGTTCAATAAAGTAAAAATAAATATATAATGGGTATTTAAGTAAAAAAGAGTTTTCTTTTTTGTCAGCTTGGTCAACGTTAAAATATCTTTACACATTTATTGGTGTCTCTTGGTTTGGGAAGGCGTTCAAAATTATTAAAAGTAAAAAAAAAGCAAAGGACTCATTAAAGATTAGAATGTATTATATCCAAATATACAAATACATTAGACAAGGATAACGATCTTAAATGAATTGAATTAGCAAGTTTTTTGGTTGAGTCATACTTTCCCTGAGAACCAGGTTCAAAATTAAAGTAATATGTATTGACCTAAATGTTAAACCTTAAAAAAGTATTGAACCAACTTTATCGTTTTCAAACATTTCGCTTCCTTGAGCATTTTTGGTCAGTTTATATCGATTCGAATTTTAATTTGGTATGCCATCATGCTAAAATGACCCCTTTGGCAACAAGTATTCGATTAACCATACACATGTATATCAAATATCTAGTTCCCCTTCATGTTTTCTATTGACACATTCAAATAAGCCAACGAACTTTTCAAAACATTTGGTTTATGTGTATTTTTTGGCATAAGAAATCAATATTTTTGTTGCAATAATTGTTGTTTTCGTTTTTAAACATTGACTATATGCTAGGTTTAAATATAAGGTCAAATTAAAACCTAAGCAGGTGTGAGGTCCTGAAAAACAACTTCCCTCCGACCTGTGTACTAGTACCCGTGTAATTAATATGAGTCCTCTTGAAGGTTTTACTTCCTAATCACTCACTCGTATGATTTTTTATTTAATTCTATACCAGCCTGAGCATTATTTATTTTAAGAAATACAGTTTCAGCCCTCCGAGATAACAACGCTGCAAACATCAAGAAAGGTTATGGCATAAACAATCAAGGTTGAGGCTGATAGATCTGTTTCGAAACAATCGGTTACTACTGATCATTCCATTTTCCCAACAGCTATATTTTTCTTGTTTCAACTTCCGACATTTTGTCATTCTAGTTTGAATAGCAAGAAAGTAGCCGTTGGAAAAATTACAACAGGTTTGGTTTGTGAGGTAATTGAACACTAGATATATATTGCTAGTAACTCATCCGATAGCCATAATCAACATATATTAGTTAATAATTTTCTTAAAAAATAGTAAAAGTTATCTAGATTGCCTAGATCTAATGTTGTAGTTATGTTGACCATGTTGTGTTACTTATCATATCATATTCAACTGTTTAGTGAGAATATTTCATAGAAGCAATGTTTAAGCATACAAAAAAGAACTTTTGCTCCAGGTATACCAAGTTAGCATAGTGACTATATGGTAAAAAAACAGGTCTTCCGGTATTTACCTAATTGATCCAGCAATTAATAAGCTTGTTATTCGCTCATGCCAACATGACGAATAGCCGGTCACCAGCACGAGTAATATTTAACAATGTACCTCAACCATCAGCCCATTTGTTTTTGAAACCTCGTACACTGAATCAGGGTCCTTCTATTTTGGGGAAAAACCTATAAGTGGAGTACCAAACTAAAACATTTTTAGAAATTAGTTTAAAATCACTCATTTTGGTGTAAAATGAATTCGTATGTAGCTTAAAGCTATTAAATAACATCTCTTTAAAGTAAAAATTATCCTTAGTTTGCCAGTAAGGAAAGTCCACCAAGTCGTTACCAGTAAAGTTTTGCCCGAATGAAAATATGCTTTACTTGTATTATGTCCCTCTGAAAGTTAACAAATGTCAATACATTCCCAAATCTCAAGCATAACTCGCACAAAGAAGTATTAATTAAGTGTTAGAATTAACTATATTGACCTATTTGTCTAATAGAATAAGACGGAAATGTTCACATTTGTTCTGTTCAGTGAATATGGTAGCAAAGAAGATTTTCCAGGAGAATATATATTTTACAGAATAAATCGCTGGATACCCCTGCTATAAAGCAACATTCTACCGTTTGCTTTAAAACCAATTACTGAATACAATTTCACTTCCTCATAGCCAAACCGTATAAAAAATACAATTTTTTAATCCAACATCATTCCTTGTTTGCCATGAATACCAGCTTAAAACGGATCCAAAGCGAAAGGATAGAAATGACTTGCATGATCACAACAAACACATAGGATAAAGAAAATTTTCAAAAATGCACAAGATGTAGAAACAATAGAAACAGCCTCTACATGTTCATTCAAACAGCGTCTCGAAATCGGGGATTGACTAAAATTGACATATGTCAAAATGAATAGATCATTGTTTTTTTGTTCAGAATTAATGGGATATAAACAAAATTGTCGATTGTTGTATATGCAACAAGAGCAAATCTTAATTTTGCATGGAAATATTAAGAGTAGGTACAATATAGGGGTTCTGCAGGTGGAGCCACAGGGAGCTGGTCCCCATTCATGGCCTTGAATCAAAAATCATTGCAGATAAGACCACTTAGTTTGTAAACATATTCACAAGTACATAAATATTTGAATACTTATGTCCTAAATCGGTCCAAATATTGAATAAAAACATCATAATCCAATCAATACGTTAGAAATGAGATACAAGAGATATGAAGTATAAACATTTTAAGTAGTTTGTTTACTACATATAAAAAAGTTTAATGACGATATTTAATTGAATAGCTTTATTTGTTTGACATATCAATACTTTATCTTCATCAAGACTTATAATCATATTATACAAAATAAGATACTTCTACAAAAGGCTGAACAGATAACATTCTTTATCCTATATTCAATTAATAGCCGTTGACATTTTGAACGATTTTTCCATTTTCTCAACAACTTTTTTTGCCACTTAGTGTATTAAACAAGATTTTCCTGTATCATCTCTCTTAAAAGAATAGTAAGACAGATTAGACCATACAGATGCGCTCAATAATAATCCATATTTCTTTAAATTTCACTTATAAAATGCGTATGGAGTATGGTATAGATAAAGAAACATCATTGCATCCAAACGTACAAGTACTTCCACTTCTTCTGAACCAGAAAGTGAGGCAAAATCACCTCGCTTGCAAATAAACTTGGGATCAAATAAACAGTTGGAACATCACTCAGGTGGAATTACCATAACTGATAACGACAAAGACGCATCCATAAAATTAAGTACGGAAGATCTCAGAATATTGAAAAATAATAAGGAAAAGCCCAGTAATGCACTTAAAACACTCTTAACTGGGAAGAAACTTGTTTGCGAAATAATAAATTTAACTGGCTACCTTAAAGTTAAATGTTGCACTCCTTATCCGTAAGTAATGTTTAACTATTATTTTAAAAAGCAATATATATTTTTTTAATTGCTTCAAATAAAGATATCTTAACGAATATATATTCTTCAGATATACATGTATACATAAATATATCATAAGCTGTTACCAAAATAATCTCTTTTTGAGGATTAATTTCGATAATACTAGGTTTATTATACACATACGTTTAAATAAATAAATGTTTAGCTATAGAGGATAAATCAGGGTTTTAAAGTATTTTCACTTTCTTTTTTTATCTAACGGTGCATTGATATTCGACAAAAAAGCGCACAGTATTCTCTACAAAAACAAGAAATTGCGTTTAATTTGGAAACATGGACACGATTTTTGTCTTACTTGGAAAGAGAAGACTCAAATGATGAAACAGAAATATTGACATCAGATGAAGAGGACTGAATGCTGTTCACATTATTTGTAAGCATTCCTTATGTTGAAATAGTAAGACATCTTATTAGCCTAAATTGATGTAACGATCACAACGATGTGGATTTCATCTAAATATATCCATGATTCATTCATCAGATGAATGGATACTTACAATTATCCAGAAGCATTTATACACGTTTACTTTTTATTTGAAGATGTATTGAAATTGGACATGCATCTTTATTGAAATCAACACAACAAAAATAACTCTTAATCTTGAACTTGAACATAGTCATAGCTAAAACAAAGCGGTGAGGGATAGGTTCATCAATTCAATCATGGCAAAAAACATTCACAATATATCAGTCACTGGATGTATTTCAGCCGGAAAAACAACCTCGATGAAAGAAGTAATGAAGATTTTGGAGTCAAAATATGGTGAAAATGGAGCTTTTGGGAATTCTGTTGATGATATAGAATGTAGTGAAGATCCAGAAATATATTACATTCAATCAGAAGCCAATGAATCACAGATAGAAGGTGGTAGCCTTCTATTCTATGTCTCAGAGGTTACAACAGATAGAGTTATTTCAAAATTATTGGTAAATCACAATTCCTCTATCTACGAACTTCAACTAAATATGCTCAATTGCATGTGTGATCGCAAAATTGTTGTAAACGAAAACGAAATATAACCATCACAAATATTCATTATTAGTGATCGTTTCATTGCTGACGCAACGGCCTTTTATTTCATTAATATATAAAGATGCCATTCATTTACATGCGGTGGGCTTATAGATCTATTATCTGAGACTGAAGAAAACCATAGTGACAATAAATCAGTAGGTGCTAAATACTCTTTGTTCAAGATTATGTATAAATAGAAAATAAAGTGTACATTCGACATATTGCAAACACTAGCACAAGCTGGTGGCTTTGAAATAAATATGAGTGTGATACAGTGCTATTCTAAGAAGGATAACATTTCAATCATTGACCATAAAAGTGATGAGAGCCATTCTATCTTCTTTGAAAGATGGATAAATCGTGGAACCATTGAACCTCGAATGCCTCAACGCACAGAGGATTTTATTGAATTTAATAAAAGTCTTTATGATTCACTCTTACAAAGCTATCATAGCTTTTTTGCAATTATCAACTCTGAAAAAATAGAGTTAGATGCTTCCTCAACATGCAACTAGGGTTTGATTTTTCAAGCCCCAAAGTCGAAATAGGACGTCTCCTGCTCAATGCATAACAAATTATTATGGAAAACACAACGGTTTCAGCATTATACATACCTCAAGACCAACGTCCGTCGGTTAAAATGGTTAATGTATCATGCTCACCAACCAATTTGCCTAGACATGCAATTTCTGGAAGTTGCGGTTTAGACATCATCAATATTCAAAGCGATGTTACCATCAATGGTAAAATTGTAGCGATTTAAACGGGACTCACCATCGAAATCCCACCTGGTTATTATGGCAACGTAGAGGCTCGAAGAAGCCTCGCTTTAAAAGGCATGATAATACTGGGTGAGATAATCGATTCAGATTATCGTGGAACTATTA
The DNA here is from genome assembly GCA_001703475.1 of Hydroides elegans. NCBI lineage: Eukaryota > Metazoa > Annelida > Polychaeta > Sabellida > Serpulidae > Hydroides > Hydroides elegans. The sequence continues at coordinate 7,706 of LQRL01019437.1, forward strand.
AGGTTTTGGCGACGAATGTTGGTGACGAAATAACTATAGCAGTGGGTATGCGATTCGCCCACCTGATTATAAGCCCGTATCTTATATGCAAATTACAAATAAAAAAAAACAGCCTTAACTCTACAGAGAGAGGAAACACCGGGTTTGGTAGCACTGATGCATTAATGGAATGTAATGCAAGAGAATAGAAAATTAACATACTAAGCAATAATAGTCATAAATAGTGCAGTTTTAAAGAGTACAATTCTTTCAAATACATTCATTATCCTATAGAAAGCTGGAAATGAAAAGGTAATATTGAAAACAAAAGGAGGATAACAATCATCCCATAAATATTTGCAATACGCTAATTATATGTCATTTAATTAAAGTATATTTTTGTTTTGTATTTTTGTGTTGAAACAAATTGGTAGCATTGAGTGTCAGTGAATTCTTAAGTCTAATGTAACACTATTATTAGGTTTCTTAATATGTAAATTCTGTGACATTTACATTTTTTTGTAGAATGCATGAATATAGAACAAAAAGGTATATTTCATTGGGAATAAAAATTATTAGAATGGGGTACTTTATTTTTCTTCATTAAATTCACCTAAATTTGATTTTAATTTACAGTTCATTGACTGCAAGACTTAATCCTAAAGAGAGGCAATATCAATTGCCTGTGTATTGTATAAAAGTCTGAAATTTATGAAAATGTAATCAAAGACTGTCTGTTACAAGAACATAAATATGAATGAGTGGCAAGAATACTTAAAAGAAAATTATTTTACAATTTCTCAACCGGATGCTTACAGTGAACCTCACAAATTATACCTAATATTAAAGACGAAAGGGTTTCAAGTCGGCTATCATAAACGGAAAGAATGGCTTCAAAATCAAGACGCTTATAGTCTCTATCAACCTGTTAAATATAAGTTTAAAAGATGTCGAGTTATAGCGCAAGGGATTGATGATATATGGGACATAGATCTTGCTGATGTTAGAAACTTATCACAACGCAACAATAACATCAATAATCTTCTAATTGTAGTTGATATTTTTTCTAAATATTTATGGATCGAACCTCTTACAGATAAATCACAGAAATACGTAGTAAATGCACTAAAACAGTATTTAGCAAAACAACGAGAAAAACAAAATATGTGTGTTCAGATAATTGTACTGAATTGAAAAATCATTGGGTAAATTTTTCATGGTGTATTGATGGAATGTAATGCAAGAGAATAGAAAATTCACATACTAAGCAATGATAGTCATAAACAGTGCTTATGCAGTTTAAAAGAGTACAATTCTTTCAAATAAATTTATTATCCTATAAGCCGATAGGAACAAAAAGAGGAAAACAATCATCTCATTAGTATTTGCAATACGCTAATAAGATGTCTTTTAATGATTAAAGAATAATTTTGTTGTGTATTTTTGTGTTGAAGCAAATTGGTAGCATTAATTGTCAGTGAATGCTTAAGTCTAATGTAACATTATTATTAGGTTTCTTAAGATGTAAATTCTGTGACACTGACATTTTTTTTGTAGAATGCATGAAAGTTTCTTGGTGTTATTATTGATTATCAGTTGAACTGGAATAAACATATTCAAACTGTAAGGGGGAAAACTGCTAAAAAACCATAGGAATAATGTATAAAATTAGAAAAAAAGTAGATAATAACATGTTATAAATGGTCTATAATTCCTTAATTCTGCCTTATTTAATGTATTGCACTGGAATATGGGGTAATACTTATGAACATCGTATACATGATTTGCTATTGTTACAAAAAAGGGCAGTTAGAATTATTGATAATGTAGGGTATAGGGACCATACCAGCATTATTTTTTAAAAAATATAGGTTGTTAAACCTAGTGGATATTGTATATTATCAAACATATATTCTTATGTATAAGGCTAACCAGGGTAATCTTCATGTAAAAATACAATTAAAGTTTTAAAAAATAAAGACGTTCATAGGTATAATAAAAGGCTAAGGATAACTTTTTTGCAAGGCGAAATACTACTAAAATTGGTAAAATGTCTGTAAATTCAAAAGGTATTGACTCTTGGAATATTCTTCCAAAAACTATTAAAGATAGCGTTTCAATAGAAGTATTCAAAAAACGTGTTAGAAAACGGTTACTAGATAAGTATTAGTTAAGCATTTATTGTTTTATGTTTTACATTAAATTGCGAGCTTCTTTTTTTCTATGATTTGATATGTAAATATTAGTCATAATTAAACAAGTAGGATCAGAAGTTGTAGCATTGTTTATTTTTTTAGTATATGGGTCTGACACTCAATAAGAATATGTTTTTCTTCAAGTCAGATCCTTTTCGTTTCATGCACGGTTGAATTATTTACGGATATATTAATAGTTGAAATTGTACTTGTTTTGCATGTATTACGAAATAAAATATCGTTTATCGTTTTTATCATTTAATATAGAAAAAAAGTATATTTTATTGGGAATAGAAATTATTATAATGGGATACTTTATTTTGTTCATTAAATTCACCTAAATTTGATTTTAATTTACAGTTCATTGACTGCAAGACCTAATCCTAATGAGATGCAATATCAATTGCCTGTGTATTGTATAAAAGTCGGAAATTTATGAAAATGTAATCAAAGACTGTCTGTTACAAGAACATAAATATGAATGAGTGGCACGAATACTTAAAAGAAAATTATTTTACAATTTCTCAACCGGATGCTTACAGTGAACCTCACAAATTATACCTAATATTAACGACGAATTGTAATTGATATTTTTTCTAAATATTTATGGATCGAACCTCTTACAGATAAATAACACAAATCCGTAGTAAATGCACTAAAACAATAGTTAGCAAAACAAACCACCATTTAGAAAACCAAAATATGTGCGTTCAGATAATGGTTCTGAGTTTAAAAATCATTGGGTAAAAAAATTTTTCCAAGAAAAAAATATTCATTTTTATACCACAAAGAATGAGACCAAAGCTAATTTTGCTGTAAAGGTTATACGCACGGTCAAAACAATCTTATACAGATACTTTTCACATAATGAAACATATAAGTGTCAGAACATATTGCAAAAACTAGTAAACAACTATAACCATAGTCCCCATAGAACCTTATTTGGTCGTTCCCCTAATCAAATTACAAAAGATAATGAAGCTTTAACATGGAAACAAATGTATGTTGATGACTTGAAATCAATCTCAAAAACGAATGTGAATAGAAAAGTTAAACTAATTCCTTTTAGATTTAAATTAGGAGATTTTGTCCGTATAATACATTTAAAATATCCGTTACAACGTGACTATCAGCAAAAATGGATAGAAGAAGTATTTAAAGTTAAATCAAGGTTTCGACGAGAAGGTATTCCGTTATATTCATTAGCAGATTTTGAAAATGATGCTGTTGATGAAAACTATTATCAACAAGAATTATTAAAAAAGTATCTAAAAGTCTCAACAATACATGGAAAATTGAAAAGGTTTTGAAAAGGCGGATAAGAAATAGAAAACCTGAGGTTTTTTTAAAATGGAGAGGATGGCCAAAAAAGTTTAATAGTATAGTATCACAAGCAGATATATATATGCTATGAAAAGATATATAAAACATTTATTGCTTTGAGATTTCATTTGATATCTTGTACGTGATGAGTAAACATGAATAAGTGTGACGTGTGTGATAAAATTTATAAATGGCCTTAGAGCCTAAGAAAGCATACTAGATTAAATCACATTGGTTTTGGTGATGAAATAAGTATCAATTCTAAAGCTAAATTAAAAGCCAAAGGCACCAATGCAAAATACATTGCGAGTAAAAAAAATAAATAAAAATAAGCTTATCAATCCAGGCAAGAAACTCAAAGAGCTTAAAAACAAAGTCGCTCTGAAAACAATGACAAAAATATAACTGACTCTTATGATAGACATTCTGACGATAAAAAAAGTAATTTGTATAAAAGAATAAGTAAGGCCAGTAATGAAGAAAATCATTTAAAAAGGAGCAAAATTAACTCCTCAAGCTGTAAAGTTAATAATGTAAACATACCTCTATCAAAACTCGACACTTCTATAAGTAGTAGAACAAATAAAAGTGAAAACACCAATATTCAAGCTGGAAATAATGGTATATCTAGCAATAATAACACTTGTCAAGAAAATATTCATGCTACAATTCATGTACACTGCAATACAAGTTTCCGTGCCAAATATTGAATTTATTCAAAATATTCCAATAAACATCACAGGAATCTTAGTATCATATGTCTTCTACAAAATCTATTCAATAAGGGAAAAGAGGCAAGAACTATTAGCTGAAAAATCACTATTTGACATTGTTTAAAAATCCCAGAGATATGCAACAAATATCTGTTTTAGTACGTCAAATGTATCCTGGCAATGCCAAGCAATTCATGAATATGTTCATGAAGGCAACGAGTAAACCATATGGTACATTACTAGTTGATCTCAAGCCTGATACGCTAGAATCTGATCCTCTGAAAGCACTAATTTTACCTCAAAAAGTGACCAAAGGAAGTGATTATACAATGCAACGACCAGACATTGAATCCTAAATTGATTTTAAAACCCATGCGATTCAATGTGAGAAAGATGAGATTCAAGCCAAACATATTAAGTTAAATGACAGCATAAATATATTTGAGGATTGGGTCAACGATGTTGTAAACAGAAAGGATGAAAAATGGCTCCGATTAATAGAGGTTTTTAAAAGACGATGTTTATCTCAAAATGAGGCAGAGAATAAAGCTGAAGAAGAAATAGATGATCAAAAATCATTTTATCAAAAATATTTTTTAGAAACACTTGTGCCATTGGAGCAAAGCATTTTGCATCATATGATAATAAGTAATATTGATGACCTTCTTGAAGACAACATACCTCTTGATAAAGCCATAATATATGCCTTGAGGCATAATCAGCCTCATTTTGACAAAATTTTTGAATAAAACAATATAAACTCAAATACATTGAATTAAATGTCATTTACAATGATGGCTTCAGCGAGAAAACATTACTTAATTCTCTCTTCCAACGATTCTCAAATATATTTTCCAGGAAATACGTCAACTGATTTTACAGTTGAGCTCACAGAAGCATTGAACCTAATAGGTGAATGGGAATGTAGTCTTCTTGAATTATTTTTTGCAAAGACTATAACAGAAGAAAATTATTATATTTTGTGATATATGTAACAACTCGCATAATCTCAATACAAAACTAACGGTCTTGAGAACATTACGAAGTGGAACATATTAAAACAATAATTCATTTATGCAGCAGATAAGGCTCCCAAAACAAACTGAGATTCGTCGAATTAGGATTTATATCAGAACTGGCACAGGGAAAATACCATCATTTATAGACGAACCAGTAAGGTGCATACTTCTTTTGGAAAGGATACTATGTTCCATTTGTATCGGATGTTGATAAATGGAAAACACATTTTGTTAATATGGCAGAGAGAGGTACAAAACCTCAACAATTGTAATTAATCCAAAGAAAAGCGGAGGTGGTGATGAACATATAGTAATGGCATCTCCTACTCAGCAGGATGTAGCGCGAGCAAAATCAGAAATGAAATATAAACAAAAGCAAGAAGACACAAGTGATCATATTGTATCTAGAGGTCGAAAGAGTAATTTCAATAAAGATAAAACACAATGTCATTTCAAAATAATAACGTAATTGAGAGGCATCAATCTAATCTTGCTTTATTTCAACAATCATATGTTGATACTGCTATAGACAATGTTGAATGGGTAGATTATCGTCCTGTAAGTCAAATTAGTAGGGGAGCTGCAATATAATTTAATGAATCTGGCAATGGGGTGAACTATATTGACCTTAAGTTTACAAAGCTTTAAATCAAAGTACGCATCTTGAGGACTGATGACTCTAATGTTACACCATCTGATAAAGTTGGTTTCATAAATACACCTCTTATTAGTCTCCTCAGGCAGGTAGATATAAATCTTAATCTACAGGTAATTTCACCTAGAATAGGAACTAATTATGGCTACAAGGAGTACCTTGACGGTCTTTTAACATGGTCTATAAATGATTTATTCCTTGGAAATGTACCAGATAATGTTATTGTTACATTAGCAGATTCTATGGGATTTAGTGGCTCTGTTTCTAAGAACCCATTTAATTTTGATCATGTAAATGTAAGCTTTATAGGGTTTTATGTGGACGGCGCAAGTCAACCAACACATCCTTTTACTCCTAACTACAACAAAAAAGCATACGTCACACCATATCTCAGTACATTTGAAGGTTATGGAAAGTACATGAGTGACAAAGGAAACTTTAATTCACGAGATAACTATCCAAATGGATATGCTATACATGTATTTGATTTAACTTCAAACCGCACTGAAGAGAAGGATATACTAACAAAGTAAGGACAAGCGCGTTTGAGCATTCAATTTAGCGAAGCTTTATCAGCTACAACAACAGTGATTGTATATGCTAAGCTTCCAGCCTTACTTCAAATAGATCAAGCACGTAATATATTAGTGAGCTAAGTTATGGCTGAAACACAGCTCAGAACTCTTATGATAAAGGATCCAGTGACTAGGCCTTACTTTGGAGGTATTCTTGCTTATGATGAGTTAGCATTTGTTAAGCCGACACCAGAGATGTTTCATATTGTTAACAGTGATGTAAGCACTGGGGTTGGAAAACATTCGACCGTTATGTATTTAGAAAATCATTCAGAATTCTTTGATAGCTTAGGTAAGCGGCCCGTAACCTATGGGAATGACTTTACAAACTTTTTGATTACGAATGGGCCTAAATATATGTATAATACTAGACGTCTGCAATCTTATATATCTTCCGTATGTGTTGAATATTGTGTTTATTTTTGCCATTATAGATGTTTAGGTTATAGCTTTGCGAAAATAATAAATACCTTTCATGAAAATTTAAAAGTAAATGATGCTAAGGTTAAGCTATTTGTAAATAACCTGATACAAGATGTATTTGTGTAGTGTAGTCAATACAGTACCATGTATATAATATAGCTATGTAGTGAATTAGATATAAAAATTTATAAGTACAATGATTTTAACAATGTATTTAAATCTAGTTTAGTAGATTATGTTTCATAATGTTTTCTTAAGGTGTGCCAAAATAATTAACCTTGGAAAAGAAAGCTTCATTGCCTCAAGTCTGTAATCAGGAGCGTGCAACTTGAGACAGAGTGCCATTTTTCACGTGTTTGAGTGGTTAAAAATTAAAGCATTTTATGGACTACATGAAATGAATATCATATAATGTGTGTTATACAAAAGAAACTTCATCGGTTTTGCACATATTGTTATATGCTATGAATAAACAATGTATGAGGAGTATTTTTTTCATTGTCTTACAACCCACTTACAACACTTGTTATCAACCAAACTTATTATAGAAACTTTGTGTCAACTCAAACATTCTTGATACAATCTAACTTTAAAAATATCATGCTTATATATATATGTTTAAAAGGCAAAGCAAAATGCAAGTAAAAGAATATCATTTTATTTCAAAACAAAGAACAAACATGTCTGCATTTGTACAAATCATTATTTTATTGGTTTACTGTTACCAATGACATTACAGATTAGCTGATATGAATGGAAATTACTGATATGATAAGAAATGGCCATGGGCTAAAGTGTCTATACCATTTTCTAATACAAAGCGTTTATCATCAAAAGGTGACAACGCAGTTTTATTTACAGATATGCTATATATCTGATGTTTTTCACTTCGTATTGCATTAACGGAACAAACACAAGTTGAACTTTCAAAAAGACATGTTTTATACATATCATGTTTAAGATTTTTTTTACAAATAGCTACATGACCAACACCTTTTGAAGTTTTTTCTCCGTTTGCCCATATATCATAGAATACATCTTTGCTCTGAGGCCAACAAATTCTCGTATAGGTACTCCTGCAGTTTCATCTTTCATTTAACCTAATACTTTTTTTATTTTTATCTGAATATAAAAAATGTGAACTTGAATAATTACTAGTATCAAATATGTCCAAATTCTTTTCAATGTCTTTGTAAATATCATCAGTTTCTTCTATATAACAGAGACTATCAGTATCTGTAAACAGCAGAGTTGCGTTATGACCATACAGTTTTCTTATATAATTGTAATGAAAATCATACATCAAAATATTTGACATATCTAGAATGGCAAAGCCAACATAACTGGGTTTATTAAGAAATAATTCAGATTTTTTTCAAATGAACTGCGTGAAAAGTTGATTTAGTAGTTATTTTTTTATACGTTTTTGATTATGTATCAATTGAACATTAACATGTTTTCGTAAATTGTCCATGTTTTTTTCCAAAACCAGCATTATTCATCATTTTTTAGAAATCTTTTTCAAAGTCAGTGTTAGCTAGTGTGACACATTGAAATTAGGAATATAATCAAATATTTTCTTTCGATTTTCAAAAGGTTGAATGCTATTTTGCAGCTATTTCTCATCATTGTAATTTCTAATTTCAAGTGAAAAAGTTTCGTAAAATAAAAATTTATTTTCTTTTATTAAAAAATGTATTATTATCGCTATCATTTATTTTATTTTAATTTTTTTTATTCTAATCTGTTTTTCTTACCTTCCATCGTCACAAATATCTAATTATATCCTTTCCAAAAAGTCATTCATTTAAGGCATTGAACATTTGCCGATTCCTAATTGTTTAAAGGACATCTGAATTTAAAATGTCAAATGTCACAAATAAACAAAATATATATTTCGTTTTGTTGCAAAAACAAGAAAAAAATCCCTACGACATTGATTTTATTTCAATCATTTACAATGGTCTCTGAAGATTAGTTGCTGATGTCGTGTATCAGGCCAATAAGCTCTGAAAAATCGAATCAGATAATATACTCAACAAATCTGCTGAAAATCAATGTAGAAATTAATAAAATTAACGGATGAAACTACTTTAGCTTAGGCTAATCGAATTAAATTACACAATAATTAGACCAATTTAGGACACACGGCTGTTTATTCTCACTCAAAATGGACCCCTTTTGTTTTCTCACCAATGCCTCACATTTTAACAACCCCACTTTTAATTACATAAGGATTAACCAGGTATGTTTTATGCTGTTTATGCATAAAATTCGGTAAAATCTTGATTTTTGACCAACTTTACACTGTGATTTAGAATAGTTGCCCAATGTCAATTATTCTCCAATTTACATATATGATAGTTCTAAATAAGCTTTTTCTAATGGTATAAGTCATATATCCCCTCCATTGCAATAAATACCAAAATCGACCATGTAAAAAGAGTACAAATACTAGAAATTACACCCTCATTAACTATAGATACATAAAGAATATGACTGTAAATCGAAAGTCTGTTCTATAAGTTCTGCGAACGGGAAAACATTCTTTTAGTCCAACATTTTGTTCTTATAAAAATCGCGCTATGAATTCTATTTCAAAGTACCACCACAAGGCAAGATAACCTATGATACAATTTAAAGGAGGATTACGCTTTGATGCTGGTGTAATTCATACTTATTTATTGCCACAAAGGCAACTTTGCATCGTGTTAAATAATCCGCGTGATATTGAATGACATTATAGGAACGATTACATACTGTAGTTGTATGGTTTATTTGACATGACCACTACATATGGGATAAATTGTAATTTCTTCGCGACACATAGGTGAAACAATACATGGCATTGCTAATTTTGTCGGAGGAGAAGGGTGGCGCACTGCCCTTTGACAGTCTTTTTATATAAAGTTAGTAACTGCTTTGTTTTTGGCATTTTCAAAAAATGTTTAACGATATTATAGTGTGTTTTCATATCACTTTAAAATGTTATACGAATAATAACCACCAAGATAAAAAAGAAGAAATGCTACCACACTATCACACTGGTAGGTGCCATTACCGAAACTTTACTGTATCACCTTTGCACATTGTGAATTACTTATTGCTACTGACGATATGTCAATAACCATAATCGCGACACAGTGCTGAAACAATATATGGCATTGCTCATTTTGTAAGGAGAGAGGCGATACGTTTCCTGTTTTTCTTGACCGCCCGATAATGGACTAGAACAAAGGGTATAATGGTTACGTTTCTGGAGCTGTAAGATATATTTTGGTAAAAAAAGTGATGTTGTAAGAGATTTTTGGTGAAAAAAGTATTAATAAACATAGTGATTAAAATATGAAGAAAGCTTTAAGACGAAAAAAAATATCTATGAATATTTTTGAATGAATATTTGACAACATAGAGAAAAAGATATTGAGAAAGCTATATAAGACGAAAATAATCGTATTAATTTTTCAGTTTTGGAATAAATAAGAAATGTACAGAAGTATTCACTTTATAAAACAGGCATATTTAAATCGAATACGGTGATAAAAACACTAACTTTTGTTTAAATGTGTTATCCAACTTTATATATCAGATTGATATACTAAAACATGTTCATACGGGATAACGCATTCAACGAAAATTATCATTTTCAGGAATGGATGAATATATAAATAGAACATATCCCAGCAAAATGGATAATACGATGTTTTGGATATGAATACGATAAAATGTTGTTTGATTTTAAAAAGGTGTACTTTGATAGATTAGAACATGCTATTTATTCTACATAATAAAGACGAACATTTATATTTTCTATCAATAATGAAATACTGATTCAAATAAATTTGTGACATTTATATGAACAAAAATTCATATTTGATGAATTTTTAGGACATGTTAATGCAATATGGAAATAATACAGGGTTCAACGTGGCATCGAAACAGGTATAAAGCGAACCGCCAAAATTGCAAAAAGTATCGGGATTTTCATTATTTTTCGTCTTTGTTTTGAGCATGGCAACTTTTCCTATCTTGTGAAATAGAAATCAATGCAAATTAGGTGCTTTGCAGAATTCTATGGCACTTTGATACGTTTTAAATAAAACTACTTTGAGCTGACGTTACTGACATAAACTCCTTTTTAAATGAGCAAAATCGGATCCTAATCTTTAACATTGTTTATAAATAAATATATTTGTGATATTGCTTTTTTTCTATATATTAATCTAGAAACATTCTTGAAGAGCACCCCACGAGCTGTTCCCCAAAAAAGCTGTTCCCCACCAATTTCCAGCTGGCTTGGAAATTTTGAGAAAATTCAATCTAGCTTGGAGATTTGAGCAATTTGAGGAACACCTTTTTTGATAATTTCTTAATTTTCACAACAAGTAGTGAGAAGAATTATTTCGAAATTGATTAAACTCGCTTGCAATTTAATAAAATAACTGTAATTTGAAAGATATGATACGTAATTTGGTTATATTCAATACTTCAACTTTCTCAAAAGGTGTTCCTCTTCTGTTTCAAGCTGGCTAGAAAGGGAGGAACAGCCCAGCTAGCTTGGAAAAAAGGAACACCTTTTTCCAAACTTTTAACATTTAAAAACCAATATCTTGTGGTTCTTCGTTATTGTAATGTTGGTTTAAGTTGATTCTACAACTTTTTGAAAAAAATATGTCATGGGGTGCCCTTCATTCTTTTTATCAGTCATCTTTCATTTAAATTGTAATATATATATATATATATCTATAGAAAAAAACAATGCCGATTTGAAGGTAACATAGCAACATTTATTAACAGTGAACGTAATCGTTATAATGATATATATTTTAATAAGTCATATAAACAGTCTATTTAAACTTCAAAGAAGATCTCAGGGGAATGATTTACGCACATTTTACGCACAAAAGGCAAAGAATGGTTCAAAACCGAGACCCGTATACAACAAGGAAAAGGGGGAGGATGGGGTCAATTTTTTCTTTTGGTTTATGATAGTAACGGGAGGGGGGGGGTGTTCACATACTAAGGCGGGGGGGGGGGGGGG
>LQRL01019462.1:0-23459 GCA_001703475.1 Hydroides elegans
GCTTCTGTGGTCCAAAGAAAAGATAGCGTTACTCCAATCGCGAAATGCCAAATACATGCAGCAGCGATAATAAATCTGTTGTACATCTTTGTTGTCTAAACATGTGCTACACATAATAATGCAAAACCATAATATCTTACGCTAATATCAACCAGCTAAGGTAGCAAAGTCAGCAAAGAATATAATAAATTGATGTATGTTTGTTCATGTTTCATGATGTCAATATATATTATGCAATCAATTATACTTAGCAAAGACGAAAAACGTATCAATTCATCTGGAAAAGTTAGGCCTTTCTTGTAGCAATATTGATTGCAAACCTTATCATCAGAGTAAATGAGCACACAATTCTGGAGATGTATGGTTTCAAAACCGAATCTTATGGTTAACATTGCATTCAGGAAAGTATTTGACAAAACATCGCTATAATAGTTAATACAGCCACCAACATTACGCTCAACCATGAACATGTGTTGGTAATATATTCATGCGGTTTGTCTGTTTTACAATTCAAATTGTTCATGTTTTCATCCAACCACTTAATTGCCTCATTACATATGCTATGCATAATATCTTTCTTAATACAACATGGGGATAAAATACGTTTGTTTACTGCCGCTTCACAATCGCACTGAAAGATAATTTCAAATGTATGATGCGATCTAAAAATACCATCTTTTATGCGATCTCTCAAGAATTCAAATAACATTTTTGCAAATTGATAACGGTTTAAATCAGGGATTGATGAATTCTCTGTAAGTCGAAAAAGACATGTCTTCAGCATGTAAGAAGTAATGAAATCATCAATTTTTATAGACTCCCCATGCTCAAGATATTTTGATATATCACAGTTGCAAATAGCTCTAATTCTCAATGCCTTTGCCACAGCATATCCAAGGCGTATCTCTTTGTCAAGCGACTTTATAGTGTCTATTTCGGCACAGGCGTATGATAACGTAAACCCTGTATTATGTAACGAAACACTATGTTCATGTCGAGAAGTTTTCGCAATCGCATGATACTTGGTAAGTCCTCTATCTCCTGATAAGGGTCTATCTGGCATAAAATTCTCAAACAAAATTGCTGGTACTAAATCGACATTCACAATGGTTGCATCCTTTCCGCACCAGAAAAGCTGTAAACATGAAATCTTGTTTTTGATTTCAAGTGATTTTCTATGTAAAATAAGATTGCCAAATTGTATTTCTCCTTTCGATATAAAGTCTTCAAGCGCACATTCTACAAGCGAATAAAACCGAAATGCCAATTTTCTACCACACAAAACATATTTATTTTTGAACTTATTGTCTCGCATAATGCTTTTCCAAGTGAGGCCATCATCATTGCATTCTACATAACATACTTTGTTCTTTTCATCATATTGTGGCATTAGCGGATCAGTTTTTGTGAACTCGCATATTAAATCGGTTTCGTCAATTTTAAACGTTTTTGTTCCTTCTGCAAGGCTTCCAGCCAACAGAGGATTGAATTCTAAGGATGGTGTAAGGTTTCGATTCTCGATATGTTGTGAGATTGATTGCAGAAGAAACAAAACATCTTCTTTAATCAATGGTGCGGTGTCACTTGTATTACACACATAACTTAAGGATACTAAATCTAATATTTTCGAATTCGGAATTTGAGAAAGATTTCCTGGGATAGTTCTATCATATATGGTATCTTGTATTACGTTGTTGTCCCTTGTCTCATGCATATAAGTATATTTCAACTTGTCTCTTTCCAACTCATGTTGATCCTTTACAAGAAGTGATATTATTTCCGGTTTGCAACTTATCGTCAATCCATACTGTAACGGAGTCATTCCCCGCCATTTTATTTTTAAATCAGCACCCTTTTTTACTAGTAATTTACATTTTTGATAAGAATCCACCCTTATTGCACAATGTAAAGGGCTTTCATTGCACTTTAACGTTCGATTTACTTTGGCGCCGTTGTTTATAAGCGTTTGACATGTTTGAGGTGTGGATAGTTCGATTGCTAATATCAATGTGTGGTTTAGTTGTCTTACTAAAGATGAATCAGACGAAAGACATTCAATACATTCGTTGTAATAACTGCTTGTCTGATATACACTCACATTGCCATATGTTGTAATGAACAATGTGAGTGCATTTTGCTTGTGATCATCCAATTCCAATAAAAGTGCGTTTGTTTTGGCATATTCAAACACAAGCTTTAAGACTTCTAGGCGATCCCTACCAAAGCTATCTCTTTGATCGTCGGTAGCAAATCGAAATTTCGCGGCTTCTTCAGATGCTAAGTGAAGAATGGTTTTCCGTTCTTTTGTTGTGGCGTGTGTGTGACAATTAGGATGACGTAGCAATTCAGATGAGAAAAATATGTTGCTCTTTAGTATCGCGGCTTGCAAAACCGTCATACCATTCAAATCTGGAAGGTTTACGTCGCATTGTTTGTTGTTTAAAAGTAATTTGGCTAGTCGATACTGATAGTGACGATTTCCAACAAAATCAAGGACATAATGAAGTGGTGTCTTTCCTCTTCCATCTTTAATGTTTATATCACAACGTCTATCAGCTATAAGAATTTCAACTATTTGGAAGAATAAACCTTTAATTGCGATATGCAATGGTGTGAAATCATTGCCGTTCTTTATATTCAAATCACATGTTGCTATATCCAACAGAGGTCTTATTAGAATAACAAAACCCTTTTTGGTGGCATGATGTAGTAATGTTTGATTTTTGTTGTTTTTACCGTTAATGTCATACGTCGTATTATTCAACAAATCCATTAAAGCAATTGCATCTATATTGTCAATGGCACGATGCAGTAAATAATTGTTATTTGCCATATTTTTTCATAATATGCACCCATGCATTACTTTTTCTTAAGCCAAAAAACTATCACGTTCATGTAACTATCCTTTTGCTAGTTGTCATATTGTTTGACAACGTTTCAATATGATTGACGTTATGATTATCCTTATTTATATTTATGATTATATATTATGATATTTATTTATACTTTATGATTATATATTATACCCTTATTATGCCAATTTCATCGCCAAATATAGTTTCATATTTTTTATCATGTATCTGACGATTGTGGGGTTTCACCTGAATTCTGGGAAACATGTTTCTGATAACTAAGTGTTCTATATTATTATTTTTGTGTACTATGAGTGTCAATTTAAATCGGATGAGATTAAGATCACCATGACACGATTTTAATTGACACTCATTGTAAGTGATTTGTTATTTAACAATAATGTTTTCTTTTTACTTTCTTTTATGCCAAGTCCAATGGTATTTCAAGCCCTTAAATAACCTTTTCCATCCCGGCCCCTTTTGAGCACTTCGTTTTTATTTTTCGGAATAAAACACCACACCTCAGTCGCAACCTCATCAAGACACCTCGGCCCGTCATGAAATGACTCTTCTCGAGACACTTCAGCTATGCTACTTTGGCCCTTGATCACCTTTGGTACTACAGATTTCACGAATAAAGCACTAGATTTTGTCTTTTAAAAAATGCAATATTGATCGATAATGAGACTACGCAGGATCAAAACAAATTCCAAGAAATGAATGTGATTTCTTTTGTAAACATAGTTTATTCCTAGAGATTTATATGTCTCATGCAAATTAGCAATAATAAACCATATTCTGAATTTTATAATGGTCAAAATCATTTATCCAAAACGCTGATATGATGAGGGCCGATTTAATATGGACCAAATTACTGTATTTTACAAGCAACATAAGTGTATTTTACGAGAGGCTATGCATCTTTTCTTGAGGGGCAGTAAGGTCTCGACCAGAGCAAAGAATGAGTGGGGTCACACACACTAGGCTATATTCATACTCATTCTATTACTCAGTGTATCATAAGAATTATTTTGCCTTTATATAACGCAAAACAGAACAGTTGTACAATCACAACTAATGCGCATATTCTTGATGCATCATTCCCCATAACATTAAATAAATGACATTTTTATCCATTTAAGGTGTATACTAGAAAGCAAAAACCAAAACACCTTCGATATTCACAGACAATAACTGAAGTTCGCTTGACCTGTCACTTATAACCAGGCCATTTATAAAACTCTTTTTTATTCACTAAGATTTTATGGTGGGGTCCATCAAATAGAATTAATGGTCTTGATACGTGCTTATTTTTATTAATTTGACATGTACTTGATTCTCAAACAGAAAAATCACCATTTCTTTTTGTATAAGTGGGCTATTGTTACTGAGATAACATAAAAAGTCGGCCAATGAGTTAACAAATCATCTGACACTGAAATCATCAGGCATTGTACTCTTAACATGCCTAGGGTATATGAAAAATTAAAGGTGGGGCGCTAGAGAGATATCGAATGTATATATACTAAGGTCAACATATTTTGCACTATAAAAGGTATGTAAACTACATATTGCCTCATATTGTCGATATGTGTTGTCACTTATAGACCTATTAATTCATTTAATGATTAGGTGTAAGTGTTTTGGTCAAGAAGAACTTTCCTGGTACTGCGTGATACACACACTTCAAAAAGGCCTACATCTTTTGTACCATGGCCAAATATTTACTTAATTGTAATTGACTTGACATGACTTAGATGCTCAGGGCTCTTTGTTCTCGCCAGGCGGCTGACTGTACGACAATCACCACCGTTCGATGCTCTACACTCTGCGGTAGCAAAAGTGAGTCCTGTGTCTTCTAGCACCTTGGTGATCCATTTCTTTGGTGGCCTGCCTCGTGGTCTTGGATTTGAGAAATCTTCTCGATAGGCTTTGGCGACATAGCTTTCTGGGGAGGGGCAAACAAGCTCAGCCGATTTTGCTTTACCACTTCAGTGATTTTGTTTTTTATCTCAAGGGCTGTGCGGATGTGCTCTTCTCTCAGCCTTTCTCTGCGCGACACCCCTAGGTTGGCTCTAAGACAGCGCATCTCGAACACCTCGAGTCTGCGCGTTTTGTCCGATCGAAGGGTCCATGTTTCGGATGCGTATGTGGCTATGGGCACTATTAGGGCATTATATTTGCGTATTTAGGGCATTTCGTATTGACTTCTATTTTCAAATGGCCTTTCTCAGTCGGCCTAACGCCGTCGACGCGAGTTCTATACACCTTATTACATCTTTTGCGTTATTTTGCACTACGCTTACCAGAAATACAAATGTTTCTACGTTCTAATCTTCCCCGTCGATGACTATTTGCTGGTCGCTCAGAACATGTAATAGAAAAATAACTTATCGTAAATTGTTCAATTATATTTGCAATAGCATAGTTTTTTTTCCAATAAGTTAAATTTGTATAAATTACTTTCAATATCCATCGTGCGTTTACGCATTGAATATTTTTTTGAATTTTAAAATTCACCCAATACCGTTCTTATTTAGGAAAAATCGGAACTTTCGGAAATGCTGATAGCTAGCATTTGTTTAGATTTTGGTTGACATGTCAGCAATATGAATTAATATATGTGATTCTATAACGAATATCATAGAATTAAACATTAAGACCTCTATTCCCTTTCACAAACACACACACATTCACTAAATGCGCTGCTTTCTCTTAAATCTAAATATTGAACTACATGTATATTCTTTACCCAACTTAGTTGAATAAATGATTGTGTTACGTGTGACTGTCGTAGAAAATCATAGTTAGATTTTACTTATGTTCTGTCAAACTTCAAGCTTTAATTCAAAACCACTTAAGATAATCTTGACAATAATCTGCTTTGTTTTCATTATGCTTCAATTTGAATCGTTACATGATCAAAATATTTCAAGGTGGCTAGAGCTGTGTTATATTTTTTCGTTGGGTTTAAATGAAGTTTGAACTTGTTTGAACTTATTGTATCTTCAGCAATATTCAAATATTATTTGGAAGAAGGAATAAGCTTACAAAAGGGGTACAATTATGATTGGAAAAGCAATTCTTGAGTAATGACGTGATGACCAACACGTAGTAGCGATAAATACTGGATGTATATAAGACTATTAATGATTTTATAGAGCATTGTGAGGCGTGACCCACATTTCAATTGGTGAAGCATATCTGAAACAGAGCTATGATTGTGATATCTATTGTTACCGAGAAGCGAGCCGCCCTTCTTTGAACCTTTTCCAACTTAGTTACTTCAGTGTGTAGGTGAGTGTCCAAGACATGGCAAGAATACTCGAGGATAGGGTTGACTATGGCCTGGAACGCAAGTGCCTTGGTGCGTTATTAGTTTTGACATTACGTTTTAGAAAGCCGAGATATCGATTTGCTTTTTTAACAGATTTTTCAATGTCACAAGACCAAGCCAAAACTTGGATTTCAGAGACATAAAGCTAACACATGATATATTATTATGTCTTATAACTTAAATATTGTGTTCAGAAACATCAGCACAATCAAATGAATAGCTTTACAGTTAATTATTAAGTTAAAGCGCATTCTATTCGAAACAAATCCAATCGATTCCTCAAATTTATAATATTAACATTAGCAGATTACGTAGACTATTGCATAGGTATTTGAAGTAAATTATATCAATAACGTTTATAATATCAATAACGTCCCTTAGATTTGTTTTTTTTTCGAAGCCAATCCTAGTCTCTTATCCTTGAGGCTGATATACTGCCTAAAACATGGGACCGAAAATATTCATATCAGATACATGCAAGAATTCACAAACCTTAAGATATGCTTTGCTAGCTTTTACAAATTCAATCATTAGTCTAAAAATGTCTTCGATTAAAACGAGCTTATTTATTACCAGAAATAATTGTTTCCATATATATTTGCTACTTGTTTATTTTATCACTATGATTGTTTGCTAAAAAAATTTATGACTGGGACACGGGAATGTTTATGGTGTAAGCAATATAGCACATAATCCTAAGTTTTTTTCAATATTTTCAATTAACTCACCCATTTCCAGGGATGATTCTTGCCGGACTTCAACTGCTTTATTACTTCATATAGTTGCGAATCTAATATCCGAATGAATTCAGTCCCGCGTAGTTGGCCAATACAATATATTGTAAAATCAGGACGCAATATATCTGAAATATATGATGAACATAGCCAATAAAAACCCTTAAATAGTTTTTAAAATAACATTATTTTACACAATTTACACAACCTGTTGGATTTTGGATACTATCAAATAAGTTTTCTATTGTTTATGTATAATCCAATTTTAATTGATTTCGGTATGGGAATCAAACATATATCCCCTACTTTTGTCAACCAAATGATCCAGAAAATTCTCCAAAGCATTAATTGAAGTCGGTGACGGTTTTTCTTCTAGATAATTTCCAATAAAACCGATCCCAATGCTATAACGATTCCATCCTTTGCAAGTAGCCGAAACGAAGTCCGAACCTCTTCCTTCGAATATCATTCCGTTTCCACCAACCAAAAAATTAAAAGGTATGTCACTCCATCCTTTAAAATGAGGATCGCATTATTTATAAAAAAAGATTATTGTTTTAAAAATTGATATTTGTAATTACCATTTTCAAATTACGATTTACTTGTCTTTTGCTGTAGCTACCGGGCTTTGATATTAATATATTGCAGATGCATTATTATGTGAAATTTGCTGAAAATCTATGTTTACCTCTAGCAAAAGCTGAGCGTTGCATATTCCTTAGAATTTCACAGCAAGACCCAAATGAATCGAAGGTCCCTTCGTCTGCCGAATGCGATATGATAACATATTTCAAGGGTTGCGCTTGTACAAGGTCATCCATTTCAGATTTCGGTAATGCAGCTTTCCATATGGAGCGTTCAACTAATTTGAACGATTCATATTCTATGCAATTGAAGAAAACATCAATATATTTTGATTAGTTATAAAGATACCATTAGCTAATCTACTCGTTTCAGAAATTATTTTAGCAATGTCAAGGACATTATTATATAAACCTCATTTTTTGTTTACTTTTTAATCATATAATCTATAATTTATTCAAATATATTTATGTTGAAATAAACTGTACCCTTGATGTTGTCTGGTGAAGTCAGTTCAGGTTTAATATATCCCATGTAGATATTCATATCGAACCATCCATAAAAGTAACATACATCGGCAATCAATATAACCAATACCGTCAGTGTTTTCAAATTTGAAAGCAATCTACTTATGTTGTAAGCTGATGAAGTAAGACGCAATTTAATTTGTCCAAGGCTCAGATTGGCATAATCAAAGCCACGTACATAGCAAATATCCAAGATCAACGTGAGTCACCAGCGCTTTAGAAAACGGGTCTTATGTTATAAAATTTTGCAAGATATTGCATTTTTATCGATATATCTTAAATATACATTTTTTGGATGCAAAATATATTGATCATTATAATGCTGTTTTATTACTTATAAAAGACAATTATGATAGATACCTCAAATGAAGCAAATCTATAACTTAATTAAGTGATACTGCTACATATATATGTCAATAAATGTAATGATATTATTGGCACAATGGACCGAATTCACATGAATAAAATATTACCCAATACAATTTGCGTCAAGGCTGACCAAGCGCCAGTTTCTGTCCAAATCATAGAAATCATCATCCCCATGACATAATGCCACAAACAGGCAAATACGGTTTTCAGTCGGTTGTTCATCTTTATATTTCCATTATTTACATTCTAAACAAATACCCAATTTATGTACTTGTTTATTGCTATTCTATGGTACTGAATATAAAAATTATATCCTTAAATGTTTTGCATAACAATGACATCACATCTTGTTTGTATTTAATTATATATGCGTCTTTATTTAATATCAACACTCTAAAAGAGGTCAAATGGCATTGAGTAGACGTTTGATTAAATACCAAACATGAAGTGTTATTAATCGATATTATCTACATTCACCTGCAAATTATTTAGCTATAACTTTTACTATAACTATATATTTACAGTCTTAGCAGCTTAGCTATTTCATACTTTGAATGTGTTTTACAAACTAATCTAATAAATATCAGTAAACGGCTCTAGTGAATGTGAGCATTTTCTGCACAATCAAAGCCATTAAACCTTCATGATATAAAATAAACGATATTATATCGCACTTTGCGCTAAACACTGTCTTAAGTAATAGATGATATTTGCTTACACAAAATAAAGCATCAAAATTCGCAACCCCAGATATTCTATGTTCTCAATTCTTAACACCTAAACTTTGAAATTAAGAATGCTGAAGACGACCAGCTCCGCCAGACTCCCTAGCAAGGTTTTCTCCTCACCCAGTAGCGGCTGGCTTGCTACGAGGTCCTAGTTTACCCGTTCTTGCTGTTGTAGTTCTCTTCCCAGTTTCTTATGTACCTACCCCATGATATTTTTTCCTGGTGAGCTCTTTTTTTTGCCCACGGCACATCGTGTGTTCTGAGACAACATGACCAGTAGTTGTCCATGGACGTCTTGTCGATTATATCGTCAGATTTCATCAGCTCTTTTCGGTATTTTTATACACAGTTCTATTTTGCTGCTCTTATTATGGCTCTCATGACCTCCAGCTTTTTCTTCCTCCCCTCAGTCACCACGTTCTTTGCTTATTTCTTGGCCCCACATGCGTAAAGCTGTTTATTGATTTTCTCAGCCATGTCCCCCCTTCCGTAGTATTGAGCCTTCATGTACTGCCTTCATGTACTAGCATGTACATGCGGGTTCGGTTGACCGTAAGCAGCGTTCAAATACCTTAGCTGAGCACGGGTAGAAGCTGTTGAGGATGTAATTCCTGTGTAGGAACATTTTTTGTAGACATTTTGAACGGTCGGTTTAGCCTTTTTGGGCATGCTTCCTTGACGGTTTGATGTGTGTCACTACCACATACAGGTCTTTGGATCTTTTGCTCTACCGCGTCGGAGGTTATGGCTTCGATTAAATGGTGTTCGTTGGTGTCATTATCGGGATTTGTGTGTATCTTTCCATTCCTCTTTCGATGCGGATCCTGCTGTTCTTCCCGCCTTTTCTATCACAATGCGCCGCTCCAGTACTGTCACGCCGAGCAGTTTCAACGTTCCCATGAGGACTGGTCTGGGAATCCACAAAAGCCGATCCATAAAGAAAAACCCCATTTCTTCCAACCGTTGTGCTTTCACGTTTCGACCAGCTCTGCTTATTTAAGCCAGCCAATCCGTGAGCGTCTTCAATTTGTTTCCTCCGGGAACGGCTAGCTCCATAATCACGCCTTGCTTTCTTTTGAAAATATGACGGATCATAGGTAAGTATGCACGATAAATTCGGGGACGCGTAACTGTCTCTTCATGTCAACTAACACAATCCAGTCGATGGCCATGGTAAGTACGCCACTCCTGCTTGCTAGTGAGGTGCCCGATTGTACGGATCCCGTTGATCATGTGACGCTACTACGAACGGTATTTAGCTTGCTAGTGTGGTGCCCGATGGTGCGGAACCCACTGAACACTACCACGAATGCTTGTTTTGCTATCTAGTGTGGTGCCCATTTTAACCAATTTAGAAATTCGGGTCTGTTGCTGTATCATTTTTGCGTTCTTCCCCGCCGTGTCTGATTCTTCCGCCATGACCTCAAGAGCCTGGTCATGTCTCTATCGGTACCTTCCACCTGGTAGGAATTTTGGACATGAGCTCAGAATATGCTCTAGCGTTGATTGCCTTCCGCAGCGTTCACACACCAGGTCTTTAATCAGCTTTCATATCGCTAGATTGCTTGGAGACGGGAGCACATCGTACACCGGCAATATCAAATTTCAGGTTATGGGTCTCCTTTTTCCACATTTCGTTCCACGTGAGCTTTCTGCTGCGTAGGTTTTCCCGATGCAGTCACTTTCCTTTTGTTTTCAAGCTCACTGCATTTGTTTGTCTTGTTTATTTCGTATTGGCGCACCTCTCGTTGGACCATTTGCCTTCTCTGGTGACTGCTTTGGTTACTTCTCTCCTCGTCATTTTGCTCGGATAATGCATCTTAAGCCCAATTTTCCTTGGGTGACGGTACCGACGAGGCATTTGTACCTCAACCTAGATTCCGCCTCTCTCAATGTGTCTTGTGCCTTTCCGTAAGCCTCTTCCGGTGGTCTAATGAGGAACCTTGCACTTTGTTATCCAAGTTGTCGCGGAAGATCGTTAGGTGGCGGACCTCTGATACTTTATATTCTTCAACTATGGATGTAATCGGTAGTTGAACAACACTTCCTTTACTGCTAAGGCAAGAAAAATCTCACTTCCTCTCCAGCCTCACTATGGTAGTCAGTGGGACGTCATAGATCGAAATTGACCAGATAAACCGTGGGAGCATCCTTTACTTTATGGACAATGGACAACTGGGTTCTTACGTAATGCACCATTAAAGTATGTACGCACTTATCCTTAGCAGAGTACTCAACTTTTCAAAACTCAACGACAAATTTAGTTAGCGGTCGTCACCTCTAATCTATTAAGAGGCTAAAATGTTGAAGTCGATAAATATGACCGTGTTCTATATAAAGCTAGTTCTTTTTCATTTTTTGACATCATGGTTAAGATTTTTCTACATCTTTCCGAAATTGCATTGTCGTGTCGTCCCTTATGCAGAATCATTTAATCAATTCAATCTATTTAAGTTAGCTTAAGATTTGCATAAACACTGTAAGACTACATTGTCTTATGGTATGGCTGTTTCAAGATTCCTATTGGTTCAAGTGTGATTGCTCTATATGAACGCTATATCTATTGTCAACCTTTTTGTCATAAGTTGTAGTAAGAGTTTTAGGGCATTTGTCATTTTGACAAATCAAAAAGCAGTTACAGCAATGAAATTTGGTACATCGGTGGTTGTTGTTGTCTTAAAAAACTGAGCATTTGAAATCTAGTATTGGTGTTCTGTTTCGGCAAATGCTTAACTCTATATCAAATCCTCACAAACACAGCTCGTTATTTTGTTTTTGTCTTTATCTTTACTGAAGTCTCGCGTATGATCCTGTTAAAATATTCATACATTATATAACGGCCACGCAAATCACTAACAAATGCTTTTTACCATGTTGAGAAACAAACGAATAAAAAATAAATAGATCTACGGACAAGTGTTTTGATGTATTACGCTTCACGTCAAATGTCAGAAGTAAATATACACACAACATTTACAGCAAAAAGGAACATTCAATTCCCAAATAATGAAAAAGATCATGTAAGAGCTACGTATGTCCAGTGTAAATTGAAGTCTTAAGCATAAGTCAACAAAGAAATGAGGTGTTAGAATTTGGAATTAGATTGATTGTATTTTAAGAAATAGTTAATCGCCCGAACCCTTTAAGTTTTAACTCAAGAACACATTGTTACTTATTAGATAGATGAGTGATAGATATGTACCATGTTAAAAACAGTTATATTAAGATAAAATCGTAATGAACAAAACGAGACTTTATAATATAGGGATCGATTGATTATTTTGTTGAATTGTCAACATGTCTAGCATAACATATTGGTATAAATATTGTTAAAATATGGTAATTGGTGTATAAGACGTTCATTAAATGAGTAATATTTCTTATTTTAAATGCTGATATGTAACTGTGTGTATAAAGTATATAGACAAATATTATCTCCCGTACCATTTAAAAAAATAGGCTAACATTAGTGTAAGTGGAGGCTCTGAAAAATAAACCAACAAGGAAGTATTCCATATACTTATCATTCATTTATACATGAGGCATTTAGATTGTATTTTTGCTCTGGACAAGAATAGCATTAAATAAGATTCCACTAGTTTAATCTTCAATTTTCACATATAATTAATTCATCAAAACGTTCTCTAGAAAGGTATTCTATTAACTTATCATTCATTTATACATTATTAATTTAGATTGTATCTTTGCATTAGACAATTATAGCATTAGCATTAAATAAAACATTTTGTATTATCGCCCAATATTTGCAGAATATTTAAGTAAAACATTTAGAATGTTCCGATGCGCAGAGAGGCCAGGACTTAATATCTTGCATATACTACATTTTTACATGATTTTTTTATGCATTGTGACTGCATCCATAACCTGTGTATGTTTTAATTCAACCAAGATCCCAAAAATGAAGCGTATAAATATGCCTAAGTTGGAAAATGTCCTCATTTGAAATACATTTAAGGTAATCGCGCTAGAAACAAAGTAATAAACATAATGCCTTCGAAATTAATTACTGTTATTTTACTAATAAACGTTCTTTATACCTACATTATGTTAAAATATTAATGTTTTATGTTTTTTCAAAATTTTTGATCAGAAATCGTTCTTGTTGGCATTGTTCGAATTCGATATCCCGCAGTCTCATAAATAAAATGATAAAACATACTGAAGAATTGTTTGTGTTTCATTGTCGTCTCTTCTTTTGACAACTTATATGGTTATGTATATCTTTATAAAACGACCAAATAAACATTTAAATTAAGTTTGAGATTCTTTTTTGCAATGTTCGGCAGTCTCCGTAATGTTTACAAAACAGCAGTCAAGATTCACAAACATATTGAAATATGTCGAAAATAAAAGGGTTTCAGTAAGTTTATTTAGAACTACATTTTAAAAATTAAAAATATTGATTTAAAGCACATGATACCATATGTTAAAACATATTTGATGGAAAGATAGATTAGCAATTTGAGTTTAATAGTTATATAACTTTAGGTTGTTTACGTTTGTCGGAATGTATACTTCAACAAAATAACATTAATTTATAACACACTGAAACTAGTATTTCTTTTTATTTCAGAAATTAATCTGCGCTTTTTCAAGTAGCCAAATCTAAATCAACGGTTTTGGGATAAGAGGATGTGGAGCATCAAGGGCAACCATATGGATATATAAAAAAATACATACTCCAGATTGAAAAAGCTTGGTCCACCAAAATCGCTTCTTGACACCAAGGAGCTGAACTGGCACATTAAATGAGGTAATTAAATTATATATAATGATTAGAATTCGGATATTAATAAAATTGATTATTTATGATATATTTCATATTCAATTATGAAGAGGTTAAACGTATGATTCTTTTATTTGAAATATAAAAAAAGGAATAAAAAACACACATTCTATTTACATGCATTCTATGTTCATTGCTATCTTTCTATAGGATTCTTATGGGGTGGGAGAGGCGGTTTAGGGTAGCTCTGCAGGGTACGAAATGGACCAAGATGTAAATTAATGATATAAGAGATACTATGTAGATATGCGCTCGGACTATTGACATAAAAAACCTTGAAAGAGAACTAAAGTCTTGGGGTGCAGGTAGGCTAGGAGAATGTTAGAGTGAAAAAAAAAACAATTTCGATGAACTGGGAGGTGAACACCTTCACAGAAACTCTTGGGAAAGATGTGGTATGGGAACATAAAAATAAGATCACAAAGTAGAATACTATCACATATTAAACAAACAATATACAGATCGTAATGAATATTAGCTGGATATCAATCGATATTTTTAGAATATTAGTGCCAAAACAAATTGGATTGATCCCATAGATTATAAATATAATAAAAATTATACATGGTTTATTTACCTTAATAGTTTGATAATATTCATAAATTCTACTACAATCCCTGTCACTTTATATTGGAAATAAATTATAGAATATTTTAAACAAATATAACAAATTAAAATTGCGTTACCGCCTTAATATTTGATCTGATAGAAACAAAATATAATTATATTATCTTTAAGTTTATATGCCTACTGCTTATGAGATGCTAATTTTGACCAAGAAGGCAATTTTTGAAAATAATACAAGTGACACTCTACCAGCTTTTTAAAAATCACTTAAGTCACAAATGGTAATAGTATTTAATTGAAAATCATATTATTAATAGATATTGAAGAATTAAATACTTTTTTATTTGATAAAGTAAATCATTCTAGTAGTGTATCATTTTTCTAAATAAATATATCACACATATCTAATGCAAAAGGTGTATTTATGGATATATTACACATATATTTATTATTCAACATGTATTTTATGCAGGTGTAAATTATTCATGAAAAGACATGGTGTTTCCAAGAGAAAAGCAAGACATGTTGATGAAGGGACTGTAGAGGCAACTATCTAGTTCATCTAATTCCATGATGAAAAGTCATAAAGTCATTTGTTAACATGGTTGACAAACAATTCAACGACTTGGATTTGTAGATTACCCACATAGAATTCAGAATTGCGATGAAAAGGGCTTGCCCAAGCATCAACATTTACGACAACCTGTTATATGCTCCAAAAGAACTAAACAGGTGTTTAGTTTTAGATATAACTTAGAACAAATAAAATTATATATTTTAAAAGGGAAACATGTATAAGTTGTTGGTAGCTATCATCAGTTTTTTGTTTTAATGTTTGTTATACGCTTAGAGCCTAGCAATCATATGCTTATTGTATTTTCAACCGATCTAGATACCACCAGTTTCAGTCCAAGTGTTTTTTCATTTGTTAAAAATCAGGTTTCGTTACAGGTGAAATTGTCCACACTTGTTAAAGGTACTTTATTTATTGTAAATGAAATTTTGAATAATTGTAAAATTGTAAATTGTAAATCAAATGTTGATTTGGATTATCTCATATGTAGTATTATTTTAATAAGGTTAAATAAATTATATATATTTTTAGGGATTGCTTTCTGACTGGTGTCGAAAAAGAGACCGCAGTTGCTTGTTTTAGACAGTTCCTAAATTATATTTTTCAATAAATCATATACTGATGTATAGATGGTGACCAATGAAGCAAATAAAGGGCCTTGAGAAGAATGTGGTCGTGTCCACATTTGTAGGACTTGTCTTATGAGCTAGACGGTGATTAACTACTTTAAAGGCATCTTTGATGAACAAATCTTTTTAATCATTTTGTTTCTTTATATTTTTTCAATAAATCATATGCATTTACTAACTTTATGTTTAGATGAAACAGATGTGTTGTATAAAAGTGGTATGATAAGTGAACAACATATGGAGATCCTTAACTCCCCCTCCTAAAGTGGTATTTACGATGGTCAGAGGAAAAAGGCCAAGTGAAGGAAGACTTTTGACAGATAAAATATCAAATTATAATCTTTTATTCTATTAGTCTAATTACGTTTTAAACAAGGGCTGCTTTAGGTAAGTAATTTGATAATGTCACATAAATTAGCCAACAACCTCGAAAAAGGGCCATCCACGACCGTACGAATAACGTTGGTTCCGAATCGGATTGTAACATATTTTTCTAACTTAATGGGTATATTAGAGTAATGATAGTGTACAGTTTTATGCGCTCTTCATGCGTATATATGGTGTTCGATTGGACAAATATGAACAATGGAAAAAATGATAACCCACAGAGTAGAAAAGAATCTAATAAAACTAGAAAGATTATGATAAGAAAATCACGGCGAGAGTATGAGGCAGAAAGTGCATTGAATTAAGACTATCAATGATTTTATAGAACATTGTGATGCGTGACTTGCAGCTCCAACGTTGTAGCGAGTCACATTCCAGTTGGCGAAGCAGATCTGTAACAGAGCTATTATTTTTATATATATTGTTTACGTAGCGAACCGCTCTTCTTTGAACCTTTTCAAACTTGAAGACGTCGGTGTCTAGGTGAGGGTCTCACACCTGACAAGAATACTCGATGATAGGGCGGACTAACGCCTGGTAAGCAAGTGTCTTGGTGCGAATGTTATTAGTTCGAGAGATTGATTTGCTTTTTAACAGTTTTGTCAATGTGATGAGACAAAGAAAAGTCTTTGGATATTTTAACGCCGAGATATATATCCTAGTAACGTCTCCGTCTACCGTAAGGATAGGTTTGATAATCCCCGATTAGTATCATTAATTGAGATAATTTGAGCTTTTTGGACTACGAATAGGCTCAGATATTATCAGACTCCTGCGCAAGTGTTTATGTATCAGAGAGTTGTGATGAGGTTCTACCATAAGTAAATGATAAACCATCAACTCATGAATTACCTGAATTCATGATAACTGAATCAATGACAGCTCAAAACTAGGAGAGCTAGATATCAATAAATCGTGTGGTCAGGACCAAATAGTCATCATCTATTAAACAAAACGGCAAATTGATTAAACGTACCATTGAGTTTTAGAATGACCAATTTCACTGCCTAATGATAGGAAAACAGCAAATGTTTCAGCACTGTTTAAAAAAGTGATAACAAACCAGCTTGTTATTATAAACCAGATTTCAAAGACAAAATGTCTAAGTTATATCATAATGTTTACAATATCAATAACGTCCCTTAGAGTTGCTTATTTTGAAGTCAATCATAGTACCTTATGCTTGAGGCTCATATTCTGCCTAAACACAAGAGATCGAAAATATTTATATCAGATGCATGCAATATAAATATAGTATATTTGAATTGTTTAAAATTTTACAAATGTTAAGATATGCTTTGTTGGATATTACATATTCAATCATTAGTCTGTAATCTTAGCTTATAAGTTATTACCAGGAATAATTGTTTCCAGAGTTTTTTTGCTACTACAATTTTTATCACTATGAATGTTTCCTAAAATAACAACATAACTGGGACACGAGAATATAACTCGTATGTTTATAATGTAATCAATAAAACACATAATTGTTAGTTTGTTCAATGTATTCAATTAACTTACCCATTTCCAGGGATAATTCTTTCCGGACTTCAATTGCTTTATTACTTCATATAGTTCCGAATCTAATAGCTGAATGAATTTAGTCCCGCGTACTTGGCCAATACAATATATTGTAAAATCAGGACGCAATATATCTAATATAAGATAAACATAACCAATATAAAATCCCTTAAAAATGTTATTAAAAAACTAAATTAATTTACCCGATTAAGACAACATGTTGGATTTGGGATACTTTTAAATAAGCTTTATTTATTAATAATGTATAATACAATTATATTTTATTTACGTATAGTATAATATATTCAAAGAAATATCCCATACTTTTGTCAACTAAATGATCCAAAAAATTCTCCAATGCATAAATTGAAAGCGGGGACGGCTTCTCTTCTATATAATTTCCAATAAAACCGATCCCTATGCTATAATGATTCCATCCTTTGCAAGTAGCCGAAACGTAGTCCGAACCTCTTCCTTCGAATATCATTCCGTTTCTTCCAACCACAAAATTAAATGGTATATCACTCCAGCCTTTAAAATGAGAATCGATTTTTTAATACAAACTATTGTTTTAGAAATTGATATATGTAATTACCATATAAAAATAACGATAAACTTGTATTTCGCTGCAGTTACCAGGTTTTAGAATTTATGTCTTGCAGATGCATTTTTGTTTGGAATTTGACGATACTCTATGTTTACCTCTAGCAAAAGCAGATCGTTGCATACTCCTTAGAATCTCACAGCAAGACGATAATGAAGTGAAGGTCACTTCGTCTGCCGAATGCGATATGATAACATATTTCAAAGGTTGCTCTTGTTCAAGATCATCCATTTTAGTCTTCGGTGATGCAGCTTTCCATGTGGAACGTTCAACTAATTTGAATGAGTCATGTTCTATGCAATTGAAAAATATAAAAAAAAATATATTTGTATGAGTTTTAAAGATATCATGAGCTAATATACTTGTTTCAGAAATTATTTTACCAATGTCCAGAACATAATTATATAAATCTTATTTTGTTTATTTATAATCACATGAACTATCATATATCGAAGTATATTTTTATTGAAACCGAACTTATTTCAACTAAACTGTACACCTAATGTTATCTGGTGAATTAAGGTCAGATTTCATATATCCCATGTTGATATTTATATCGAACCATCCATAAAAGTAACAAACATCAAAATCAATATAACCAATATCGTCAGTGTTTTCAAATTAGATAGAAATATACTTATGGTGTAAGCTGATGAAGTCAGCCGCAATCTGATTCGACCAATGCTCAGATTGGCAAAGTCAAAGCCATTAACATAGCAAATATCCATAATCAACGTAGTCATAGTCACCAGTGCTAAAGGAAATGGGTCTTATATATCACAATTTAGTAAGAAATTATAATTTAATAATCCAATCTCTGCATACAAAATATTAAACAAGTTCATTACATTTAATTTCTAATTAGTGATTAAAACATATGGCAAAAACGTCAAATAAAGCAAACGATAACTTTGAGTATAAACTGCAATATATTTAAAATAATACATTCAAAATGTTATCGGCACATTGTAAAAATTTAAATGAATAGAATATTTACCCAATACAATTTGCGTGAAAACTTGTTTTTCATTTGCTGTCCAAATCATAGGAACCATCATCCCAATGACATAATGCCAGAAACATGCCAATACGGTTTTTATTCGGTTGTTCATCCTTATATTTCAACGATTTATATTCCAAAGAAATAACTGAATAATGAATTTGTTTATTGCACTTATAAAGCGCGAAATATAGATAAGTATATCCTTAAATGTTTTGCATAATAATGACAGCATATTTTGTTTGTATTAAATTATATCTGCGTCTTTATTTAATATCAACACTATAAATGAGGTCAATTATTTGGTGATTGATTTAACTCTTTACTTTAAACAAGTGCATGAAGTGTTATTAATTGATTTGTTTTTCTACTGACATCTATCTGCAAGTTATTATGACAAAACTCGTCATACTTACATTCTTAACAGTAAGCTATTTTATATTCTAAATGTGTTGTTGTACAAATCAGTCTGTATAATGCAATTAAAAGTAAGTTTCTAAACCAACAACAGCAAATATGAGCAATTTCTGAACGACCAAAGCCATTAGGCAATCATAAAATATCGCAAGCTACGATTTGCACTGTTTTAATAAATAAATATGTGCGCTCCAAGTTAACAAAAACAAAACACCAAATATCGCAACCCCAGAGATTCTATGTACTCAAAGTCTAACACTTCAGCTTATAAAGGACCACAATAGGCTAGTAGAATTAGAGTAAAAATGACCGAACATATACAAACATCAAACCGAAATTATTTTGTTTCTGGTGTCTGCAGTTTTAATTGAAAATAATCTGATTCGATCTGACGGGCGGAAATAATTACTATTGCACTATTTTAACACCACCCCTAAATTGTCGTTAGTCGGGTCGCATCTTTTAAAATGTATGCTTTTCCATTTAGCCGTTTCCTTTTCCGTTGGCCAATATGATAGATTTCTGGACGTCATTTTACGTCCCGGCATCTGTAAAACGTAATTTGTACGTCCTACTCGGACGCGACGTCGTCTATGTAACGTCTTTTCTACGTCCGCGACAAAATAAGGACTTCTTGAATACTTTCATACAGGCCCAAAGTAGAGCGTCCGCTCAACGTCCGTGGACGTCTTGCGGAGTGGGTCACTACATATGCATTTGATTCTGACACCCCTTTCTTAGCCCCCGACCAACCAATTCAGCTGAGGGCTATTGCTATCTCCCATTACGGCCGTCCGTCTGTCCGTCCGTATGTCCGTCTGTTAACATTTGAGCTGCAATTGTGTGTCCACGGCACTTTGGCATGAAGCCTTTCTCCTTAGGTTCTATAACTTCACTCTGAAATAATATATATGGCGGATGTGCAACGTTTCAGTTTGATCGACAAAACATGTCGAAATTACGGGAGTCTGAACTTAGAATTCGAGATATAATAATCCAGTTTTAGAATATGAATAAAGTTTGAAACAAAAGCCATTAATTGTGCATTATTATGTTCAATGTAATATACACACATATGGATTCTTGTTAAAGATAAAGTGGATATAATAATATTATATTATACATGAGTTAAGCGCGTTGACGTTAGAATAAGATACGTTCGGCTGTTATTTAGACAGTTATCGAATATATTTGATAAAGTCCATCGATTCCAATAATTTACAGGGTTTTGTCAGATTTCTGCATTACTAAGCAAATCAAATTGCGATTCGTTAACATCGAACAACTAGTTTGGTTTTGTAAATGGCTATACATCGTTTCTGTTACGTGTCAGTAGCCGTTTAATTCATTTTAGTCATAAACACACAAACATAATTAAGAGGGTTTGTAGTAAAATCAAAACATCAAGCTTTGAGGGTAATAAGTTGACTGTCCAGTATTCGAGTGAAGGGTAGGATGGAACTCAAGCTTTGCTTTAAATCTCTGTTAGTCCGTGATTAAGATCCAACTCTATGACATTGTCATCAATTCATTGAGTTTTATTATTAGATATTCCATATCATTGAAAAATAGAGGGCATCCAAAACAACAAATGAATGAAGGTGATTTATGCATGATAATCAAGATATTATCAATATAACCAATATCAATATTGCCAAAAATTGTTACATGCAGAATGAAGTTGTTATAATTTAATGATTATAAAGGGGGAATGATATTAGAGGGTGAATATTTGTTTTTTAATCAAGGTCAGTAAATGCCGTCTCTTCGTTTAATCCAATTATTTAATATTTATAGACGGGGAATAAAATGATTATATATAATCGCATAAATAATGATAATGATACGTTGCCTTAATGATATACTAACTATAATAAATACATAATTTTCAAAATTATTCATAATACGTTGTACGGTCCAATTCATATAAATATATATGTAAAAGAAATATTTTATCTTGATAAGGATGTATTTTGACATTCAAATCATATATCACATATCATAGTTTCCAACGTCTTCAGCAGTCTAATAGTAGGTATATATTTTAATTATAATGAACGTGTGTTTATCCTTGAAGTTCGTATTCTTCCTAAAACAAAAAATACTAGATAATTAGATAAAATTGTTAAAGTTTTTATTTAAAAATGGTAATGATTTTGTTACTAGTGCCAATTGGGCATTTTAAGTACGCAATATACCAGTTTGTATATTGACTATTTAAACTTTTAATGTAAAAACAACAAATGGAGTGGAAAAAGGCGTGAATTATGCTCACCCATTTCCATAAGTATTTTTTTCCGGACTTTAGTTGTTTGATTCCATTGTAAAGTTCCGAATCCAAGAGCTTGCTAAATTTGTTTGCGCGTACTTGTCCCAGACAATATATTGTGAAATCAGGACGTAATACAGCTACACATCATGTAACAAAATCAATATAAAAGTGAATAACACATATAATAACTAGGCAAAGATACATTGAAATAAGTCGGTTGTCTTTAAAATCACAGTTAGTGTCAAAGCTCACTAAAATGCAAGAAATACGTTTTAGTTTGAAAGATGTTTTATATATTCCATACCTTTGTCTACCAAATAGTCTAGAAGGTTTTGCACTGCATCGATTGAATGTGGTGATAGTTTCTCTTCGATATAAGTTCCAATAAAGGCAATTCCTAGGCTATGGAAGTTCCAACCTCTACATGTCGCCGATACGAAATCGGCGCCTCTACCTTCGTAAACAATTCCCTTTCCACACACCAGGAAATTATACGGCATGTCACTCCAGGCTGAAATGGCAAAAAGTTAATTTCTCTAGATTGCTGTATGGAAATTTGCATTTATTTAAAAAGAATAAGAAAAAGAGATTAACTCATTAATCTGACTCTCTATGGAATTTTTATACACCAGGTGATAAGACTGATATCAATTTTTATATTCTACTATGCTTTTGAAGCCTAAGAAATTAGTGCACGAATCGTTAGATTAATTAGATTATCTGAAAAAATAAATTTATTGTTTCAAAATGGAACATGAAAATTCTATACAGGTAAATCCTACCTCTTGCAAAGGCAGATCTTTGCATAGCTGTGAGAATTTCACTAGAAACAGGTGTTGAACTATGTATATCCTCGTCTGCCGTATGTGATATGATAACATATTTCAAAGGTTGTGCTTGTCGGAGATCGTCCATTTTACTTTTTGACGAAAGAGCTCCCCATTTGGAACGCTCTATATATTTGAAAGGTCCCTTTCCTACAAAATATATATGTAAAACGGGTAGCATGTTATCAACTAATTTATTACATACTTTGGTTACTATATGACACAGCAAAGCCAACACAATATTCTCTTGCCAACAAACATTTATACTATTAAAAGGAAATATATTTTCCAAAACAAATATACAAAATAAAAACATCGAATGTAATATTTATATTTTTAATAGGTAAGATATACCTGTATTGTATTCGATTGCAATCAAAGGTGATTTGATACGTCCTATATATATATTTGCATAGCCCAATTCGTAACAATAGCACATGTCGGCAATGAAAGTTGCAATTATTAGAAATGCTTAAAAGAAATATGTTCGAATAGTTGTTTATACCTCTTGTAGTTATATACGTGTTCAAATATATTTCTCAAATCAAAACTCGTTTCCAATGTTGTTTATTAAATAGATTAGACTTATGGTGATATATTAATAAACCAGGGGCAGTTTTAAAAAATCTTAATAAATTATGAAATTGCTTTTTGAAGTATTCCATAATTATATATATATATATTTATATAATTTACCCAAAAACCAATTTGAAACATTTGAGGCC
>LQRL01019469.1:0-12520 GCA_001703475.1 Hydroides elegans
TGGAATCAATTGAACGCCTTTCAGTTCGGCAACTATGACGACACCAGTGGAATCACCATGTCGCTGGAGAATAACGGCTATACGGGTGAGTGCCAATATTCGCTTAAGTCGAGTCTTGCAACGGGATCATGCAGTCACCCATTGACATTGTACCGGATGAAGCCGACACCTGGAATCAATTGAACGCCTTTCAGTTCGGCAACTATGACGACACCAGTGGAATCACGATTTCGCTGGAGAATAACGGCTATACGGGTGAGTGCCAATATTTGCTTTAGTCGAGTCTTGCAACGGCTCAATGCAGTCACCCATAGACATCGTGCCAGATGAAGCGGACACGTGGAATCAATTGAACGCCTTTCAGTTCGACAACTATGACGATACCAGTGAAATCACAATGTCGCTGGAGAATAACGGCTATACGGGTGAGTGCCAATATTTGCTTTAGTCGAGTCTTGCAACGGGACCATGCAGTCCCCCATTGACATTGTCCCGGATGAAGCGGACACGTGGAATCAATTAAATGCCTTTCAGTTCGACAACTATGCCGACACCAGTGGAATCACAATGTCAGTAGAGAATAACGGCTATACGGGTGAGTGCCACTATTTGCTTAAGTCGAGTCTTGCTACGGGAACATGCAGTCACCCATTGACATCGTGCCAGATGAAGCGGACACGTGGAATCAATTGAACGCCTTTCAGTTCGACAACTATGACGATACCAGTGGAGTCACGATGTCGCTGGAAAATAACGGCTATACGGGTTAGTGCTAGTTAGCGTAAAATTCTTTGTGGAAGAAACACAGTTCTCTTACTAGAACTTAAGCTCAATCTAGAAAAGTGTGGTCGTCGAGGCTTCTCTCGAAGTGGACCTAGAATATGGAATTTTCAGTCTCTCGCAAAGTTTTTGTCACATAGTGTTCGGTATGCGCTAATGTAGATATAAATAACGGGCTATACAAATACTAATATGTATGTTATGTATGCATGTATGTATGTATGCATGTATGTATGTAATACGAAGGCGTATATTCCCCATTCATGAGGTTGGTATGATTCTAGAAAATCAGCATTGATTTGTGTTATTCTAGAAAGCAGCAAGTGTTGCATATGTTAAATAACTATAAACTTCAGAAAAAAAAACGAAATTATAGTTTAAAAAACATATTCTTTGCAAGTTTATGTTTATAAAATAAACGTGAAACGAATATTGTAGGTTTGAAAAAATACTGCATTAAGCAAAGCCCAACCTGATGATACACTCACTTAATTGGTCGTTATATTAATTATAATAGCAAAACTAGATTATCTATTACTCGTAGAGTACCATTTATCTGCAATCTTTTCCTCTACATTTTTTTTAAATGTTCTATATGACAAAAGTAGGTTTTATTGATTCAGACAACCAATAATATAATTTTATCAAAACTAGTTTAATAATTCAGGTAACCAATGATACAATTTAAGACCGTGTCTATTTTAATGGGTAGAATTATATGAAGGTAATCCCACGATAACAAAATAATGGTTTTTGAACATTTAAATTTTGCGAAAGGATGTTCACTTTTTCCAAACCAGCTGCGCTGTTATTTCGCCTTTTCTATCCAGCTTGGTCTGAAAAGGAACACCTTTTGCGAAAAATGTAAATGTTAAATGGAAGCAAATTACCTATTTATATATCATGCAAATCACAGTTAATCAAATAATGCAAGCAAGTTTATCGAATTTCAAAAAAATTACTGTGAAAAAATGTGTTTATTAAAAAAAAAGCAATAAAGGTGTTCCTCATACCCCTCCGGTCTCCAAGATTGAATGTTTTTTTTTCTTCAAAATTCCAGGTCAGAATTTGATGGTAATATATTTTTTAGGGAACAGCTCGTGATATGCTCTTTTTATTACATAATAACCCTGTTTTATACAACAAATCTTATGTTTAAATGATTATATAAGTGGAAAGCAATCGACGACTTTG
This sequence comes from Hydroides elegans, assembly GCA_001703475.1. NCBI lineage: Eukaryota > Metazoa > Annelida > Polychaeta > Sabellida > Serpulidae > Hydroides > Hydroides elegans. Next base: position 1,975 of record LQRL01019469.1, read on the forward strand.
TTACGGAAATTCCTTATAATAGAGAGGTATATGTTTTGGTATATATATAAATGAAAAAGTTTAATTAATATTCAATTTCCATTCTTGATTTAATATTGTTTTGCGGTCTGCACCTCTACTTAAAAAAAAACGTTAATATAGGGACTCGACACAGTGATTATTGATTATGCGTCACAGTGACTTATTTAGCAGCACATCTACTCATGCACAACCCTACATCAATAGAGTGCTGTCACTCATCCCACTAGGCTCCACCCATTTAGTACATTTAATTGATTGCGTAGCGAATCACAGCGCGAGAGAGCGTTATAGTGGTTTTCAGCGGGACAAAACTCAATGCATGAATTTCAAGCAGTGATGGCTTTCACATCTAAATAAAGTTATTAAAATATATAATGTCACAATTCTAAACCACATATTCTCCATATTCAGTGTATTAGCAATACACTCATAATAGTGTATTATGTTTTTAACATATAGAAAAAGGTACTACAAAACAGAAGGGGTTGTTTGCCCTAAAAAGTGAAGCGATCGCAATACCTACATTTTTTTCGTAAACGAAAAGATTGCAGATCACCAGAAAAAGCCTTGCTATAATTTAATTAAAAGACACAACAATACCACTATTATATTGTTTATTTTAATGCGTTTTTTTTAATATACTGTTAGAAACTCCCTAATACAGTTTAATAATATGCGAAACAATATTCAACCCCAAGTCATCATCTAATCCTCAACAGCAAGGCTCACACTCGAGGGAACGAACATGACGCTTAGTGAAGGAGGCCTGGACGGCACCTACATCTTTGGTCAACTGCATTTCCATTGGGGCGAAAACGATACATTCGGTTCGGAGCACACACTCGACAACTATCAGTACCCGTTCGAGGTAACGATGCATGATATTTTTGATCCCAGCTACTCTGTGGTTATTTGACATGATGTAACAGTTTGCTATGATGCAAAAATTAAAAGAGACGGATGTTGCACCACACACAGCTAGACGTCGAGCCACGTCGAAAGGGCGTTCCAACTAGGGTGCATCTAAACGTTTTCCGAACGTCCTTCTCCGTCGCAGGTTTTGATTGAATTGCAACGTCACAAAGAACTTTTACGTAAGAAGTACGTTGAACTTTTACGTAAGAAGTACGTTAACCAAACGTCGGTACGCAAAAGACACCTAAAACCGACATGGTATCTACGATCCGGTCCAATAAGTAAGCACTACCTTGCATAGGAACTTTGCCAGTTCCCCCTTTTTGCTTTTAAGAATATCGACACAAGATATTTAATTTGTTGAAACTCTGATAAATTAGCATCTCGTCGATCATAACACATAGTTTAAATCAAATCTAGAATACATAAATAACTCCTATACAAATATATTTATTTCATGTTCGGGTTTTTGAATTGGTATAAAACATAAGGATTTGTGGTATGGCATCTGACCATGACATATTTTTATCCGGATGTCCCTCGAAGTACGTTTGCACTTTTACCACGTGGTAAATTATGATGTAAATAAACAAGCAAAAACCAGTGTTTTTGTAATAACAGAAAGAAATATAGTGGACCTTTTTTAATTGCTGTGTATACCTTATTATATAAAAAATAAATGATAATGGTCTTTTAAAATAAAAACAATGCATAAAATAACGTTATTGTAGCGTAATAATAATTATTTTTAAAGAAACATTACGTAAACGTCACAAAAATTATTACGTCACAATAGGGTCATGAACAAGTGGCCAAAGCAGTCACCTGCTTTTGTCATGCTTACTTGACATAAACACCTGCTGAAGCGTAACGTCAACACAACGTCAGACTGTTCCAGCAAACTTACAATATTTATGATTTAGTACATTATATGATACGTTTCCCGTAAATATCTAAATAAGACAACGTGGAAAATTTATAATAATTACTTAATAAATGTAAAACATATTTTAAGAAGATTTTCATGAAATAAAAATAAAACCAACACTCGTGATTGGTCTGGAAATAAAAACTTCACTCGGACCCATGTACTCATCGCACTCGCTCTAACGGGCTCGTGCGATAAGTACATGTGTCCTCGTGAAGTTTTTATTTCCAGACCACCCACTCGTGTAGTTTTCTCTATATATTGTTTTCATTTTATATTTTCTCCCTCTCATTCAGATGCACGTGGTCCATTACAAAAACATCTACGGCAGTGTCTCGGACGCCGCAGGAGAACCCGACGCCATTGCCACTCTCGCCTACTTTTTCGAGGTAATGTTTTTTTTCCATCATAGCTCTAGGAACGTTCACCCCAAGCATGCCAAAAAAAAAAAAACGCTCAAAGCGGGTTTGTTATGTGTTTATACCAATTTCACTTGAAGAAAAAAGCGCATAATTCAAACATACCAATTACGCGCCTTTTTCTTGAAGTGAAATTGGTATTAAAAACATACCAAACACGTTTTGAGCTTTGTTGGCTTGTTTCGGGTGAACGCTCCCCAAGGTATTGAAATATTCAAAAAATGCTATACATTACTTTTATTGTGAAAACAATAGTAATAAAGAATTATTGATTATATAATTTAGATAATTTATTGCATGATTGAAGCAATTTGCTGGGCAGTATCACCCAGTCAATATCACGTTTGATACTGCACTGTAGTACCACTCCTTTTTATTTCCGACTCTTAGACCAAATGCACGCAATAAAACTAATCAACCCATCAGGAGTTTAACCTGAATTGGTATTGACCCTGGGGAAAGGGAACGGTACCCCTTACTTCGGATTTGGGCATTACCATTCCCTTCCCCCGGGTCCATTATTATTTTAGTATACACCCTTTGGGTATCATTCCTATAATAATACAATTAAAATATAACACTATTTATCATAGCATTATTTATCATTATTTTAAACTAGCACATCAGACACATAGTGTTTGTAATGCATTTCAGCTATCCGATAACAACAACACAAACCTTGATGAGATTATCGCTGGTCTGGAAGACATCACCACATGGTGTGAGTAGCTAAACAATTTGAAAAAAAGTTAAAATACAAAATTAGTATTGCTCCAAAACTATTTTGTATGAAAGGTTAAGTTTCCTGCAAGTAAGGAGCCTGACATACATAGGAAGTTATTTAGTTTTTACATAATAAGCTTATACAAAGTTACTCACGAAGCCGTAATACTAGACGTCTATTATTTGAAGCACTTCTAAGAATATATTGAGGTTTGCTTTTGTCATCTCGACTAATTTATTCTTATATATTGCCTTGCTGTGTCATGGAATTGAGTACATAACTCAAATCAGAAAATGAATGTGTATTTATTGCTTACAAATCTTTGCACACTACACCATCTGGATTTAAGACTTAGATGTCTCCAACTTTATCATTAACAAAATGTACCTTGGCAACACCTATTTTTCATCACCGTTTAAACGAGTAACTATTCGTTAATAGTAGAAATATTATTCCATTTTTGTCTTGCAGCGAATACCACCGATTTAACGACATTTCCCCTCCAAGACCTCATCTTGCCTGCGTCTGCATCGTACTACAGGTATGTATATAGATTGCCTCGCAGCAATTATTTAATTTAATTTATATTATTTTGACAAACATTGGTTCTACAGATTGAAAGTAACATATAAACATTTGATATAGGTTTTATCAAACGCATTTAACACGTCGCAGTGGTGTTTTAATCAAGATGAATTATAGCTAAGTGAAACCGAACATTATTGTATATATTCACCCAATGTAAAAAGACATTAGTGCAGAGTCAAACGGAATGAATCTATGAATCTATGAATTATTTCTTAGCAACCGGTTTATTTCTGGAACACCTTGAAGTTGATAGGGCACTCTAACTGTATACATTCAATGTAAATGTTTAATCAATTGTCTCAATATGTAACCAATATTATGTATTAATGCGTGTTACCATGTCTCTCCTTTAGATACAATGGTAGCCTGGGCATCCCGCCTTGCTATGAGGGTGTGAGCTGGACTGTGTTTGAAGACACACTCAGCATCTCCTCTGCACAGGTATGGACCCCGGTATATCCTGCAACACTTAAGCTTAACCTTATCCTTTAAACCCAACGTAAAAATGAAAGGTTAAGGTTTAGATAATAGCGGAGGATTGGTTAAATATGCTACCGTGTCATCACCATGTTGAGTTGTAAGATGTTTGCGTGAAACTATGGAAATTCAAGTTGAACTGTTTTTAACAGTCATTTGTAAAGAACTTCTGCCCCTCTCTGCAACAATATCAAACCTTAATGGAATCGGTACATGTTAGATAACTAAAATCAGTTTGTCAACAGGTTATGTATGGTACCATCAAGTCTTATTTGGCATATTCTATAGCATCATAACTTTATCCATCAATTATTATATTTACTTTTACAACTGCAATTTCTCACAAACCAAATATGAATCATATATATCTTTTTTTTGGACGTATAGCTCTCCGTGTTCCGCACGCTGTTCGACTGGGAGGGCAACACCATGGTCAACAACTACCGTCCCATTCAAAACACAACCATGGACCACATGGTGTATTACTGGTCGGACAATGACGACGCTGCCATGGCAACGCAAACCTCAGTGGTTGTCATGGGGATGGCTCTTGTCATGGCCAAATTGATGTCTTAGGCCATATGACTTGAAGTGGCTATGTAACCCGAGAACTGTGATGAATAGTGTTGTGTAAAGTATATTCCGTATAGCTTATTGATATATGGTTGATAAAATAATGGATTGTAAATATATGTTTTACAAAACTAAATTCTGTGATGGATAGTTAAGTTGTAGTTTCGCCTTTTAATATATGGTTTGAATCCTCAATTATAAATATATAAATATGTAAGGCCACTCAAAAACGTGTTTGCGATGGATAATAAACCCCTTCAATTAACCTATTTATGACAAAAGTGATTAGTGGGAACCGGGAAATATTTCATCCGATAGTTGACGAACCCGATTCGTAATTCAAGAAGTTATCTTAAGTTTATAAGTACATAACGGTATTAAATGTTAAGACTGATCGTAATCTAATCATCCGGTTTATATTTTAATTGTCCAATGATTTATATCGAAACAAGGCTTTGCACATTGTTTTAATTTCATAAAAAATAATAATTCTGAAATAAACATAGGTATATTTTATATTGATTTTGTGACGTGTAGAAGTCTTTGTAGACTAGTAGATCTCGAGGTTGACCTAGACAAAATTCAAACAAAAATTATTTTTACGGCTATGTTATCCTGAGATATTCCTGTTTTACCAAAAAAAGTCCCATTCGAACTAACGGGCGGAAATGCGAAAAAAATCGAAAAATCCGAAATGGCCGCCAGAAAAAATAAAATTTCAGAGTCCACGCTCTTAACTCTTGTTTATAATAGGATTTTCATATTTATTATATCTGAAACATGTTTCTATATGTTATTACAATGTTTTCGAACATAAAATGCACAATCAAAATCATTTGTAAATATATAATGCATTTTTAAAAGATTAATTGATATATCTTTTTGGCCGAAAAAATGATACTTTATTTATTTCTTACTAACATCCTATCTAAACGTAGCATGATGCTTAAACATAATTTAGGTGTTTAGTTGTAGTATAACAACTTCATAATTGTCCAAAAATAAACACAAATTACAAGCATTAAACAAAATATACCTATATGGATATATATAAAAATGCATATATACAGTAAAAACCGTTTATAAGCTGACTTCGTGTTTGCGTGTTTGCGTGCTCATGATATGAATTCAGCGTGAACAAATTCTGATATTTGCGTGCATATGTGTTTGCGGGTTTGCGTGCTTGCGTGTTTGCGCGTGCTATATTTTATTGGTTGTTATGTCTAGTTTTAGGTTCGGTATAATTAAATATAGACATACTTTATATTATCAAAAGCCTGTGAGCACATTTATTCTTGGTTATTGATCACCTATCATATTTTCCGACGTTGTATCTTGTAAGTTGGTATATTTTGAACAATTGGGTTTTAATCTCGGGTAATAGTTGTTGGTCTGCTTTCAAGTCTGGTTGCTCTGAATATATTTATTGATAGATTAACTGCGTATAGAATATAAAAGGTCTGGGGGGAATTATTTTTGGGCATTGATGATTTTTCACATGTTTGGCCCCCGTATCTTTTCATTCGGTCTTTTTAGGACATAATGCTTATAAGCTAAACTTATCATGCAATAAGCATTGTATGCTTCATTTCTCCGTAAATTGTCTTTGAACCATATATTTGTCTTTCAACATTTATAAACTTTAATCAAAGTATTTCTAGACACAAAACCGTTCTAATGTTATAATTTAACGAGGGGGAGGGCTGAACGACTTAATACATTTACATGTTTAATAATCATCTGTTTTTGAAAGTAAGAAAATAGAATTTGTAATTAAAATTCTTTGAATTTATCTTAATACCGTATACATAATATAGAACATGCAGAAAGGTGTATAAATATAGCATATATACATTTTGTAACCAGGAAAGATTGACTAACAAATCATTTTCATGTGCATCCCAGCTTCACGAAGCTTAAGTGATAATTGAGGTATTGTTAATGAATGATAAGGAATTATGATAACACTGCTTTTATAACCCCTCTGCTGGTTTGCGGGTTTGCGTGTTTGCGGGTTTGCGTGGACAAAATTGAGATTTTGCGTGCAGAAAAGTTCGTGTTTGCGTGCTGAAATTTGCGTGTTTGCGTGCCGCTGTAAACTTATAAACAGTTTTTACTGTATATTATATATGCCATATACGTGTTTTCTGTGTAGAAGACCAAAATGACAAAAATTGTTAAGGTTACCATGGTGGTTTGATCGTCATATGGAGCACAATTTAAGTTGGAGGCACAATAAAAAAGCTTTGAGTGAAATGTGAAAGCCATACAACTAAAACTGTGTGAGGAAATGGAATCAACAACATATAGTTTTTAACTATATAAAAGACCAAATTGGTGGTTTTTGCGAAGTCGACCCTGGCGATCACAATTGTTGGATCGTCACACATGCCACAATTGATTTTGGAGACACCCTAAGAAAGCTTTGGTTAACATTTTAAAGCTGTACTACCAAAAATGTGGGAGGAGATAGGTTCAACAACAAATAGTCTTTTACTTGATGAAGACCAAATTGGCGGTTTTCGCGAAACCCACCCTGGCGACCACAACGGTTCGATCGTCATATAGAGCACAATTTATGCGGGAGACACAATAAACTAGAAGGTTAGTGACCTTGGATCCCCCGTGAACTTCAACAATTCGTAGATGCAGAATGGTCAGTTTTTACTAAAATTAAAAGAGTAACATCTTGCAGCATCACTCACTTCTTTCTAAAGACAACTCTTGCACTGACGAGACCAGTTGGCAAAAGTATCCTCAATTTATAAGTGAAAGAAAATATGCTTTTATAAGCACGGGCTCACATAGCACATCCAAAATGCTTTTGAGAGGCAACTGACACGGCCAGTGAAGCAAAAAGATGATTTCATTACATTAAATTATGCTTATATAAGCACATCCCAGATATACGGAAGACGGATAGGGCCAGCTGTGTTGTAGATAGGCGATGGAGATATATCTCGGTACTGAGTAGATATATCTCGGTACTGTGTAGATAATGTTCATAGGTGCGCAGCCGATATATCTGGGTACTGTGTAGATAATGTCCATAGATGCGCAGCAGATATATCTCGGTACTGTGTAGATAATGTCCCTTGGTGTGCAGCAAAGATATTTGGGTACTTTGTAGATAATGTCAATAGGTGCGCAGCAGATATATGTTTGTACTATTAATATAGCACAGCAGGTGCTGCGGATATATATCTCAATACTGAGCACATATGAAACACATATGTATAACAAATTTGAATTATTCCACCAACCACACCGTATTTGATATATTGAGCATCTATATTCCCCCTGACCAAAATCTTATAATAATCATGTTAACCTCAGGTTCGTACCCCTGAACCTAAAACCCTCGATACATATCCCCAATCATTACATATTGTAGAACCATCTACCGATTTGATAGAAAATTATGAATTTGATATTTTTACAAGTAAGTTAAAGTATAAATTGAGCATAAATTTCTTTAGTCATATAAGTGACACATCAGTCCCTTACCCCTAGCCTTAAAGCTAGAACCTAACCTCGTATTGACAATAAAGTGTTGTCTTCAGTTTGAGAAATATGGATACAGGTTCATATGTGCTCAGTATTGAGATATATCTCCACAGCATCTGTTGTGTTATATCAATGGTACCAATATATATTTGCTGTGCACCTATGGATATTGTTTACAAAGTACCCAGATATATATGCTGCACACAAAGGGACATTATCTACACAGTACCGAGATATATCTGCTGCGCACCTATGTCCATTATTTACACAGTACCCAGATATATCGGCTGTGCACCTATGGACATTATCTACACGGTACCGAGATATATCTACTCAGTACCGAGATATATCTCCATCGCCTATCTACAACACAGCTGGCCCTATCCGTCTTCCGTACAGATACTTTTGAGACGCAGCTGACAAGGCCAGTGAAACAAATATATCATTTAACTTACATAGAAAATATGCTTATATAAGCACGATAACTTTTGTAAGCCAAATCCGAATATACCAGGCTCCCCAGATAGGTGCTAACACTTCTCTTTTATTTTTTGACCAGACCAAGATTATAGATTATAGGTTTGAGGCCGTCTCCGGCCAAAATGTTGTATAATACGTTAAAAGTGTAAATGATATTGAGGCCATTATGACACGATGTCTGCATAAGGTTAAAGCACCAGCAAGATCATATGATGCAAAAAAACGCAAGAATCATATTGCATTCTCGTTCACTTCGTTTTAAAGGCAACTGACAAAACTAGTAAGCAACATTTTAATTACTTTTAAATTTAATAAAATGCTTATATAAGCATGATTGCTTACAAAGGCATACCAAACATGCCTAAGTACGGAAACTGACGAAACAAGTGAAGCAAAATATCAAATTATATTTAGAAATATGCTTATATAAGCAATTATGCTGATATAAGCATGATTGCTTATAAATATGCTTATATAAGCATGATTGCTGTTAAAATCACACCAAAATGCTTTTGGAGGGCAGCTGACGAGACAAGTGAAAAAAAACATCATTTCACTTATCTAAAAAAATAACTTGGTTATATAAGCATATTTCCTTAAATAAGCACATACCAATGCAAAAGCCCCCAACTGGCGAGACCAGCAACGCAAATTTTGATTTTAATGAATTTTATTTAGTATGCTTATGTAAGCATGTTTGCTTATATAAGCACATACCACGTACTTAAATGATGATATCTTATATTATCACACACATTTCCTCATCTGAATATGAATTTGTCGCTACTTTTTAAATTGTTTCAAAATTGTCAATTTTCAACCGATCGAGATGACACCACGACGAGGCAGGACTTCAGACATTGGTTCATATGTGTATTTTGTTAAAAATCTCTATCTCAATTCCTTCATACCAAACTCGCGTGCACAAAGTATTTAACATCGGGTGAAATTGTTAAAATCGACAATTTTCATTCAATCCATATAAAACCGTGACGAGGCACGACTTCAGACCTTGGTTTATATGTGTATAAAATTTCAAAACTCTAGCTCAGTTGTTTCATACCAAACTCGCGTGCACAAAGTGCTTGGCATCTGAAAAAAGTTTAAAATCGACAATTATAAAAGTGCTCAGGAAACAACTATTGTCAACCGATTGAGATAAAACCTTGACGAGGCACGACTTCAGACCTTGGTTTATACGTGTATAAAATTTCAAAGCTCTAGCTCACCTTCTTCATAACAAACTCGCGGGCACAAAGTACCCTTTATCAAGCGGGACAGACGGACGGACGGACGGACAGACGGACAGACAGACGGACGGACGGACAGACAGATAAGTTCAACCCTATGCTTTAGGTAAGATGTGAAAGCCCTACAACCAAAACTGTTAGAGGAGATAGAATCAACAGCAAATAATTGTGTACTATATACAAGACCAAATTGGTGGTTTTTGCGAAGTCTGCCATGGCGACCACAATGGATACAGAGCACAATTTATATTAGGGACCCGATAAGGAAGCGTTGGTTAAAACTTGAAAGCTTGAAAAGAGGGTTGTTTATTTTTAAAGACATCAAAAATGGTTAAAAACATAAAACTTAAAACCTCCCAAAAAATATTAATTTATTTATTTTTTCCAAATTTATTTGTAAAAACGTTTATTTATTGTATTTTCATTAAATTATATCTATTTGAAACAAAATATATAGGTTCAGAGCTTTTGAAATAGTATATCAAACGTTATATAAGAAGCGAGCTGAACTCAGGGCTCTTCAATTGAATTTTTGGGTGGTGTTAATAAAGTGTAAAAAAAAACAATTTCCGCCCGTTAGATCGAATGGGACTTTTTTCTGGTAAAACTAGAATGTTTGTACTTAACGACAGACATAAAATCATTTCTGTTTGAATTTTGTCTA
>LQRL01019478.1:0-10222 GCA_001703475.1 Hydroides elegans
TGAGATTTTCTGGTGGTCCTTTAGGTTTTCCTGGTTTTTGCAGAGGTGTTAGTTGTCCTAGTTTGATTTCTTTAGGATATTCGCCAGTTTCGGCAATAGTAAAGGAGAATTTTGAGGTTGTCATACCTCAGAGTCTACTCAAGGAAATGAGTGTATATTTTGTGTCAATATACTCAAATAATACATCTGTTATCTCTATGGATTTCATAATTCTCCGTATAATAGTATCACATCAAACCGATCGGTAAATCTAAGTATTCAAATGTTCTGTCCATTAATTCAAGAGCCTGTTCTATAGAATTCTAATGAAAAATAAAAATGCCAAACATTAAGACCACATTAAGACCACAGACACGCTATAGACTAAATTCTCATTAAAAAAAATCTTAAATACAGCATTGTTTAACTTTTGTAAACTAGGTTATGTTAATCTTTTCTATAAGATGATTTGATATATTTTTAAGAGTTAGAAGTAATACTCATTATACTGCAAAAAAAGGTTTCATATTCAATTAATATTTTTCAAAGACAAAATATTATATTGGGCAGAATGGTACATTCAGCTTCATAACTCAATTAAATAGTGCAGTTATCCGTTAATTTAATCAGACCAAGAGCGTTCGATATTGATACTTCATATTGGTATTCATTCTCGGTACCATTACACCACCAACATGTATTCACAAGCCCAAAATAATTAGCATACCACTTTATATGAATGCAATCAACCCTTCATAAACTGTACAGTTATTCAGCGAATAAATTAATGAACAGCCATGTATATAATGCTGCTGAAAACCCCAGTAGTTGTTTACTCCTATATTTCTTTGTATCATTATTTGTTTAAGGAATTAAGATATTTAGGTACTATAAACCCGAATAATGTTTTTTCATATAAAGGGAACATAATATACAGCATTTATGAACACTAGTTCTAAAACAATTATGAAAATTGCTGTACATAAAATAAATAGATTTCAGATCGATATAAGCATCGTTGATTACCTTATCTTTAATTGTCACATTGAGCTGTTTAAAGATATGCAGATAACTAACTGTGGATAGGTCAGATCTTGTCACGTGAATACTTGATAACGATAGCTGATGTCATGCAAATCTGATACTTGTAACTTGTATAAGAAACTGAAACCTTTATACCTCAATGTACAGGTGTATAGTTTATTATCATATAAGCTTAATTATGATGAATAATCCAACTAAGCTAAATTCGAAGGCTAATTATCAATGATTATATTGTTCTCATTTTGGTTGAAGCAATTAACATAGCCACAATGCATTCAATTCTAAAATTGATGGCATTTGCGTTTTCATGGATTGTGTTACATCATGTAAGTGTTTCTGATATCAAATCGTCATAAGGATACTTTGTTGTGCCAAGGCTTATTATGTATGATATTTTATTTTTCTTATTGCTGTTTGGTTGCAAACTACCTTTTCATAAACTATATGTCGCTCTTGTAATCACATAAGTTTACAATTAGTTACTTGGATATCAAATTAGTTTCTTTGATTTGTTGTATATGTGTGTTTCCATGTGTGTTTGATAGGCAAACAATGTGAATGGCGTATGCCTGAAAGATGAATCAGAAAAATTGATAGCTATGCAAAACGAAATATCTAAAATGCAAAATCAACTTCAGTATGAAAAGGCTCAGCGTCAAGAAATGAAAGCTTCATTTTTAGAATTGCAGGACCGATTCGAAAGGCTTTCGGATATATGTGAGAAAAGGATACCCAATTTGCAAGGTGACTTATTAATAAAATAATTAAAATGTTAAAAAGTATGTTTTAGGTTAATTCTAGGCTTTAAACTGCATTAATGTTGCGTTGTATTGCCATATTTTAAATATTTTTTAGCACTGATCTTTGAATGATTAAATTCATCTACATCTATCAAAACACTTCATGCACACGAATTAGTTGTCTGGAATTCACACATAATATTGAACAAACAAATATGTATGTGTTATTAACATGTGTTTTACATAGTATTTTACATTGAAAAGCGACGAGGTATCTAACGAAAATCAAGGCCAAACAGCTCATGAAAAACTATCGTGTTTACTATTGTTTATACTTTTCTATTTTAGATAGTTCCGTCATTGGATTTACGGCCTATCATCCTAATCATATTGGTTATTATGATTGTGGTGATACTGTTACATTTTCGGAAATGTTGAGTAATTTTGGAGATCACTACAATCGACTCACGAGCACATTCACATGTCCCTATCACGGCATCTATTTCTTTACCGTGAGTTTCAACTCAGATACAAATGATATGTTTGCATATATTACGCTTCGAGGTAGCCCACTTGCACGTGCTATGGCGGATATTGATGAAGGATCCAATGCAGTAACCCATGCGAGTGCATTTGTTGTGGTTGAATGTATGGCAGGTGATGAAGTCTGGATTGAGTGTGAGAAATCAGGAAGCAAATTATATGGTTATGGCAACTCTGCACAGTTTAGTGGATATCTATTGGCTTTATAAAATATTTGTATTTGACTGTCTTTCAATTTGTATACGCATATCTGCATACAATATCATGCAATTTAATACAAAATTCATTGTAAAGAGTTTACGATTTCTATCTTAAAGCTTATATAATATGTAAACAGTGAACTTTTGAAATATATTTAGATTCCGACACAATAGACTATCACATGATTGATGTAATGCAGATGTTCTACATTTTAAAAGTCAGAGGGTAAACACTCTGGATATATAAAAGCGCGTCACTACTTAACTATTAAAATGGGTTGTCACTTGGTAATTCACTGTTCAAATTACAACCAGTGTATATGTGTCAATATGTATGAGCTCACACATTTGAAATAATACATGAATGAGCTCACACCTTCGTATCGGACTTGTATAATGGCGTTACGGTTTTATGTTTTCATCAATATTTCGTGATTATATTGGCAATGAAATATCGTTATACCGTTAATTAACAGTTGTTTTGAATTAGTTAGTTCCAAAATTAACGCCCTTTGTTATCTATAATTCTGACGATAGTTAATTCTGCTCAAAACTATTCGCATATTATTTTAGGGTATATTTCTGGCAATTTGAAATGCAACGAGGCATTTGTTTTTAAAACTGTATCGGTTTAAATAAAGGACTACATGCGATTGGATTATATTTTCGACAATTTGTTGTTATGTAAATAGGTAAACGCTTACAGCATATAGTTTTCTAATTTCAATAAACAAGGCGGTCATTTAAACTGAAGCATTCATCTAATATTCAAATATGTAAGCATAATACAGATTGATTGCGTGACACACTAAAAGGAATGATGTTTGCTTGCTCATACTTAGTTGTCCCCAGTTTATATAAGCATACTAGTATTGTTGACTAAACATGCATTTTTTTCACTATTTTTATCATACATTTTACACAACACCATTTTCATATAATCTCACGTCCCTGTTTAAAGGTATGTCACGGTTAACAAATAACGGTGAAATGAAAATAATCGCTGATATCATGAATTAGACATATAGTATAATGCACATAAGGACAGTTTGACACGTATGTATATATAGGAATTCATCTGAATCAAATTAAAGGTGTTGTCAGTATGGCATCCATTTCACTGACATATGGTGAGGATAAATATTTTAATAGTAAATAAACTGATTAATGTGGAGTATGCATTCGGGTTTAATATGCAACATTATCGTAGATGCATTATTAATTTAATGATAATCATGACGTCAAATAAAGTAATATGGTTTATTATATTTAAAATACTAGTCTAAATCCAACTAATCGGAATGTCAATAAGCTAATATCTTATAATTTGAATAATGCATACCGACACTTTGAGAACATATTAGTAAAAATATAAACTTAAACCATCATTTATATATGTTTAGAGAGTCATCGATTGTCAACTTCCGAGACGAGATAGGCGAGGTTTTTAATAAGAAATGAACGGGTTGAAACTTGAGGAAGGGGGGATTTTTTATAAGAAATGAACGGGTTGAAACTTGAGTTTCAACATGTGATTGATGAGCTGCGAGAAATAAAACAATACTTTTCAGAATTAAAATTATTTCATTGTTATTATCAGGTAGCTCAACGATTTGATTCACTTCTTTACATCCCAATGTTGTTGTGTATTGCAAAGAAGGTGATGAAATACCGTTTAAGATATTTTGAGTAATTTTGGAAACCTTCACGATCCATCAACAAGCATGTTTGCCTGTCTTCTCCATTTAATATATTTCTTCAATGTTAGTTTAATTTCACATCGAAATGATAAGATGGCTTATATCATGCATTTTAGTGAATCTATGGGCACGCCATGGCTGATGTTGATATACTGCATATACTGCATATGATCCTTATTCTCATACTAGTGCATTTGTAATTGTTGAGTGTGAGACGAGTGATGTTGCATGGATTGAGTGTCAACATGCGGGTTATGACTTAATGGTTATGACAATTCTGCTCAATTCAATGTGTATATGTTAAATGGGTTATTATTGGGCGATGGTAGATTAATTAAGTGAATAGCATTGGTGCACATAAAGCATAAATCATTGGTTTAAATGAACATATAATATCTTAAACGTAATGAAATGTTCATATTATTTTGTTATTCCTGTCACGTCGTGCTCGTGCATGGTTTTCAATTTCATTCTGAAAGCTCAAAAACGTGAAGCTCAATATTACATTGCAACAAATACACTAAAAAGGCTATGATGATGCATAGGAAACGGTCATTTACATTTGTAAGCATGGCTTTAGTTTTCATCGACTGCCTCTAAATGAACTTAACTGCAGAAAAATATTAACGTGCGTCTTTGATAGTAACATGAGCGACAATTTGTCTCATTTTAAGGAATGTGTAAGCAATGTCCTCGTTATTGAAAGTGAATGATAAGTTTAATAATAAGATAATTGCTCGCTGAGTTTGTTGCTATATAAATCGTCGCTTTGGACAACCTATTAGTCAACTTTATCTTATTGTCATCATTTTGTGACATAGATTTGATTTTGAACTCATATCATTTGACCCGGGTCAGAATTCGATTCCATTGCGTAAGAATGAATGTATGTTAATAAGAGTCATGCATTGATTTTATACCTGTTTCCTAACTTAATAGAATCTGTATTGTTTCTCCGGACACGGGTCGGGTTATACTAGTACTGTTCAATCGTGTTTTACTGGTTAAGCGATGCAACACAATGTGTAGCACTCTTATAGGCCTTTTTATGCTATTATTCAGTGGGTTTTATATATAGATCATTAGCAAATCATATCAATTTTCGAACATATGCAACTCTCTTTTATGTTATTTTGTCCAATTTTGGTGAAACGCTTTATTTTTCTATTATTCAATCCGCAGTAATTTTCTCAATCGTAATATGAACTGATCATTTTACAGGACAGTATCACCCAATATAACACCATCTTATCCAATAGTGAGGTACACGTATTTTAAATTGCATATTGGAGAAATGTGGGGAATGAAGCTCCTATGATCCTTATCAAGAAAGTTTTCAATCCAGCAACATAAATAATGCGACCTATATCAAATAAAGTCAAATGAAGATACACTTGAAACTACAGTTGATATATTGTTATGTTACAAAATGGACCACTTACACTTACCTTAAGTATCGGTGTATGTTGGCGATATCACTAGGAGCACTTGATATCAGCTAAACACAGTTGATTGATGCATCTCTTATTGACCAAACATTCACCTCATTATTGAAGACGAGATTTTATGTTTCATCAACAAACACGAGTACGAATGCGAATTATTACAGAAAATCACTTACGCGAAATGCTTTATTTGTGAAATTATAATTGATTTTTGCTTGGATACTTATTAAAAATGGAGGATATAAATACACGTTACAAATCTCTAAGTATATCAACAGATGGATGTTTATATATGGTGGGATTCAATTCTAAGCCGCATGGCAAATATTCAGCGAGTAGGTCATTGGGAAGGCTAAATCATGTATCACATTTAAAAACACTCATGTATTTGATTTTCTCATATACCTTAAGCAGAGACTCAAGTGCATTGTTGCTGTTATTGCATGATATAAATTACTTACCTTCGTGTGAGATCAAAACTGTAGATATTGAGGAAATAGACGGCACCCTTATAAATGGCATTTTGAGCAATGCAAAGTTTTGCAAGGAATTTAAAGCCATGAAAGAAATGACATCATGTAGATATCTAGAAAGTAGAGTCATGTCTCATTTTAGGCTTCGAGTACATGTAAACATGACTAACACAAGTAGTGATACTATAAATATATTTGCATTAGCCTGTTTGAGTGCAAACATTCAGCTAGTTATTTTTTTAATGAACTATATGCCTGCAATACACCAGGAACATTTTTTGGCAATCATATGTTATCCGGATATATCAATGAAAATATTTAAAGTGATAATGTGTCGGTCAATGTTTTACGGCGACATAATGAGTAAAAGACATAGGCTTGAGAAAACTTGTCTTACGACCAATGTGCTCCAAATCTTGTTTAGCGGTTATTCAATTAGCACAGGGGGAGAGCAAGATGGCTTTATGGATAAGATTAAGACTGTAATTGAACTTAAACTCTATGAGACAGATATAAAGATATTAAGCAAGAGCGATTACATGATCGACCTGTATAGGCAACCATTTGAAAGGGCGATTTTGAATAGAAATATAATTCTTGTGCGCTTACTGCTAAATAACATCACGAACGACATAAGTTTTTATAGCAAACATAGTGAAACTAAGGATAGCTTTCTCATATGTATGATGAGAATGAAGCTTATTTCATATTTCATATTTTGTTCATGTATCTCAAGAGTAAAGCATCATGTGAAAGCAAACTTATCGACGCCTTATATTATATATGTTCCAAGAACTTGTATATTCTACAATATGTTCTTAAAAACGGAAATAAAATTTTGTTCGCAAATGAATTCATAAATATTGGATTTCGGTTTAGTAAGACAGTACACACGGCTGTTTATATCGGCCCATTTAGTTTTTTTGAGTAAACTAATCCCTTGCTCAGGACAACCCCTTTTCACCTTGACGTTTTGTTTACACAGGCTTGTTATCTGCTGGTTTATGCTTAAAAAATGTGCAATTTCTATAAAATTAGCCAACTTTACATTCAATTTAAAATAGGTTGCCACATTACTTTTTCAAAATTTCTTTTTTCTTATATTAATTTAAAGTTTAGGTAATACGAAACTGATGTTCACTAACCCCCTCCAAGTCGAATATTATGGTTAATTCTCTGTTAAAAAATGCATCCATTTCACATTTATTCTATACTTTATTTAGTCGAATTTCGGTTTTTTCCATCATTTTCAGATTCAAATTTGAGTAGCTATTTATAATAGTATCTGGACATATTTTATATGAAAATGCACAGCTCTTTCTCAACTTTTATTTGGTATAAACAATATGGGTATCAAAATATATACAACGAATGCAATGTGCGAAAATCGCATTGGTATTTTAGGAACTTAATTGTTGTTAAACACCTTCTTCAAACTTTTTAACTATAAATCGTATCTAAATAATAAGTTTCAAATATAATGTCATTGTTTATAGCTCAATATACTCAAACTTCATTGTTCTTTGAGATACATTATGCAGGCTTAATTAAACCCGTCATGTGCTTAAATCGCTTAATCCTCTTTGAATCAGTTTCATATTAATTGATCGTCGTAATCACCCTGTTCGCTTTGAACCTGAATTAAAACAACTTAGCAACACATGATTAATAATACACTTTGAACTTATAAAACAATAAAGCTGTGGATAATGAATTGATAACCACTAAATATTTGAAATGCAATTCATGTACGAGTTCGAAAAGTTATTCAATTTAGGGTGTGTCCACAACCACATTCGCGTTATGACCACTAAATATTTCCCATATACCTTTTTCCAAGCACGGTAGCAACATATATCTTTAAAATATAATGTATCCAAGGTGTTTATTCGAATAATTTACGGCACTTTGGCTTCGGCGCTTGCGCTAACAGGTGGGGAGACGTTCTCACGTGGTGCTCTTTCATGATGCAAAGAAGTTGTTCTTTTCGGTTTCGAACACATAAAAACGAGCGTCGAAGTCGGTTAAAAACCGCATGTGTATGCTCACACCCATGTTCGCTGTGAAGTCCAAGTCCCATATTCCATTTTTCTAGCCAGTCTGGAACATGTGTCTCCAACATATGATGCTTTGGGAGGACTTTGTTAGGGAAGTATTCCCTGTAGGTTTGCATATACACGTCTATGATTGACCGAATATCACTAATAGCCCATTCCGGTATTGGGCGACTGTGGCCGACCGCCTCATGGACTTCGTTGTATAATCCATTGAGTTTGGAATATTTGCATGCGAGTTCATGTGCGTCTTGCTTCAGTTTTGATGTGTTTTTCTCAAGTTCAACGCCTACATCTAGAGCGGAAATGCACTCTTGAACCTGTTAGAATATTTCAATATCGTATTTAATATATTATAATGAGACAGAGACACACGGGGGCGGGGGGATAGGGGTAGAGGCAAGGACATATAGCGTTCGAGAGGTTATTTATGAATTGTTATAGTTTATAATATTACAGTTTCGATTGAAAACCTATTGTTATTCATTATTTGACTTTTAAATTAATTGTTTTCTTACCTTTTGCTCTATGTGGCAGTTGATTGATGCGGTTACATTCTTTTTGATGTATGTGGCGCAGTGATTCCCCACCATGGAACGGGCATGATATGCCTGAATATCTATATTGTTCTTCTGTAAGATTCTATCCATAGTCTCTCCGACAGGTCCGTAGTTTGTTTTTAAGTCAGCCCGGGCCTTTTGTAGCGGAATTTCTTCATCGAGCTCCTTGTAGCGCTGCTTCAACTGATTGATTTGCTTCGTGTCTCTATTCTTTGTTGCAGATTCTAGTTCGGCGACCACCGTTTTTTTCTCGTTTTTCATTTTGTGATACTTTTCGCTTTCAACGATAAAACTACGAAATTCTGCGGTAGTGCCTAAGGTTTTCCCAGTTACTGCACAAATATTTCCTATTTTCATGTCTAATTTTCGGACATCTTCCTCTAGGAAATCATGGTGTCGTTTGATAATCCCCAGCATAATGTGGAGGTATGGAGGAACCACGTGGTCCAGTGCGATAGGCAAGACGGGTTCCCTAACAACGTTGAAATAGTCCTTGGCAACCGATTTTTTTCCTTTTCCTTCACTCAAAAATTCTTCAAGATTAACAGACATATCATGTAATGTCCTCAATCGCGCACTCTTTGCCTTTGATTCTGCCTGAATATCCGATTTCGGGACATTACACCATAAGCAAGGAAAACTAGATGTAGCACCTTGTATACCATATACACAGCAAAGAAATTGGTAGTCACCACACAGAAATAGCCTGATTGTTTTATTGTTCCAAGAAGCATTTTGCAGCTTTTTGATTTCACTTTCGATTTTTTCAAACGACATTTGTACATTTTCTACTGTATCCTTTCCTTGTAGGGCCATAATTACTATGGTATTATCCTTTGAATTCGGTGAACTTGTATTCAAAACTTGCAATGTCACTTTAAAAATGTCCCCTCCATGATCTCCACCCAATTTTATCCATACTTCATCAGATGGGAGGGTGAGGTCGCGAGTGTGGAATAATCCTTCTGAATTTAAGGCGTTCAAATGATCAAATACAAAACCACATAAATCTGGAATATATACTAAAGGAATTCCTATATTTTCCACATTTTCCATGTTTTCATTTGATTTATCCGTGTTTTCTAAATATTCACTTGTAAATCGGTCTTTTAATATATCGTCTCTGATTTCCCTTTCTTTTTGTTCATTTTCAAAATGAATTCCTAGAGGTTTAAGACACCTTTTAGTTCGGCGTAATTCGCTAAAATTCAAGCCAACCTCCGATTTTAGTGTCAAACTATACGAAGCAGGAATTTGAATATTTCTTGTGACACCGGCGGTTTTGCCTATTTCATTTTTTACAGTTTTATTGCGAGTTTTTAGTTCATGCGCTTGCTGTTTTTCAGTTGACAAACAGTCTTTTCCAGCTATATTTTTTCGAATGTTAGCTATTGAAATTGAACGGTTTTTGACACTTTTAACAGAGGCATCGTTTGAGTTTTTCCTAGGATTTACAATTCGCACATATTTTTGGGGTTGACCCC
>LQRL01019481.1:0-13980 GCA_001703475.1 Hydroides elegans
AGTTTATCTGGTACATACATGTATGCGTAGCGATACATTGGGTAGCTGAATAAGGTGAGGTGTCCCATTTTTGCTCTTGTATTCTATACCATTGGCGCCCACGGTTCAATGGTTTCTGGATCTGCCTCTGTATACGATAATTGAATTGTGATTGTATAAGCACTTGACGTGGTGAATTCATAAGTGATATTTGTCAACAAGTTTGTCTGCTGAACCATAATCGTAAAAAGAAAAGAATTACTAACTCAAGGACCTTTTGGCTTATTTTTATTTTCATTATTACATACACTATATAAGCACGTCTCTGTTTCAACAAAAGTATTTATCTAAAAACTAACTATAGCTACCCTCTGGGCTACGTAATATAACCTATAAGCATAATGAAGCATAAGCACAATGAAGAAATGAGCAAACGAGTCCGACATACATAAGCTAACAGCAAGTATAATTACATATTCCAAAGACATTTGTTATCTTGATATATTTTATACATATGCATGTGTGAATTCCACTAGAAATGTTTTAAAAAAGTCCCAACCCCATCAATTTATGTTATTATCTTTATTAGCTGTACCTAGTAACTACCTTACTTTTAAGTATTCCCTTTAATGATTTAAGTAAAATGGAATTAAAGGCATGAATGCTCTTGAAATAAGTAACATTCAATACATCCTTCTCAACGTGTTTAAAATTAATGGCTTAAATTAAATTTAAGCTTAAATTGAACAATGCTTGATATCTACGATGGACTTTGTCTATATCTTTAAGTCGTCATTTCCCATTAAAGTAAATACACCACATAAATGTATTTATTAGAATCTTGCAAAACTCTAAATTAAATCAACATTGTATACCACAACATATGTACTGCAAACTACAACACAAGCATATGTTTCAGTCTAAACTTAATATGTAACGTTTCAGTAATTGGCAGTAGTTAAGAACATATGCTTCTATGATAATTACATATGTTTTTGTAACAACAAAATCAAGAACCTTTCTGAAACCCAACCTATTAGCCTACTGAATACGTTGCATATCATTATTTGACTTTTGAGGTAGCTGAAAAAAACGGGAAATTCACAATCCCAAAGACTGAATCCACCCCCTCCCCTTCCCCTAAGCCTAAGATCTGTTACCGCCCCTCCTCGTTCCCAGTATGACCAGGCCCTTATTCTGTTAAACAATGACCATATTTGAAGCTTCATACGTCTACAACTATCGACCTCTAACCACACAAGTCCTCTAATGATACATACTTTGATATTAGAACATATTTAATAACAGTGCCGTTATAATTCTAATCATCATTGCAACCTCGAGCTACTCCATAAACCCAGTCTACACCAAACCTCATCATGACCTCAGGCTGACCTAATATGAGTTTTAGGTCACCATGAGTTCAGGATGAGGTTTTTTAGACTAGGGATACATTGACGTTTTTATTATTATTATGCAATCGTGACGTCACATAAATCATACACATATCTTAACCGGATGTGACGTCATTGTACGTCACAATTACATTGCATGTTCATACTGACATATAAAACACTTCACAGTTGGAAGCTCCTATAAAATATATCAAAGATTCTACAAGCTATATTTTTTTACTATGATACATTTCTTCTTTGAAGATGAGTGTTTTGAGTCCAAGTCACAATTATAATCATGCAAATATAATTTAAGTATATCATTTAATGAATACCATGTTTGGGAAAATTATCAAATCATGTATTTTTTTTTTATAATTGCGGACACATTTTGAAGTTCGGATTTGTTTCAAACGTCGCAATATAAAACGACGTCCAAACAAATGATTTTGAGACATTTTTTGACGTATCCTATAAATCAACCACACATACACGTCATCTTACGTTTCGAGGTCGAGTGAACGTATTTCTGACGTCTGAATGCATCGCAACGTTGCAAAAATGACGTACGTAAACATTTCATAGTGTCACAAATGTTGACGTACTTTCGACGTTGCTCGACGTCTTGCCGAGTTGGAAGGGCCTATAAACCAAATAATTTGTCTGTATTGTAATAATTTGATACATTCAGTTCATTTAGAAAGATGTTAAGCGTAATATTACCATATTACCTGGAGTGTGAAACCATATGGTAAAATCCGTGTATGTGTCGTATACATATGTAATTGTATACATAACTTTTTGGAAATAATTTTAGAGTGTACATTATTGTGCACTATTATCATAAGAATTGGACTTTTACCCTTTCAAGCACATTATCCTATTAAAATTCAAATTATAAAATATGGTATGTTCATATGTTTTACCCTCTCAATAAGATATAGTATTCGATCGTTAGAAATATATAAATATTTGAACAAACATTTTAGAAAATAGTACAAAACAAAATCATTGCATTAAGCTCGATAATGTAATCAAATGAAAGTCATTCAATCAGTCAACATATGTTTCGATTTGTTATTATATATTTTCATGGCTACTACAAACGTTTCGCGGTTAGTGCGCATGCCCATTGAAGCGAGAATGAGAGCAAAAGTAGTTCCATTTCAAGAGGTCATCATGTATCAATTGATTACTTTGTAATTGCAATGGATATAGTTAAACACTCAACGTGTCAATTAGTGACACAGGGCATATTCTAAAATCAACCTAATCCAGGTATATAGTATATTATTATGCGAATGACTATTTGATACAGAACTCTTGAAAATGCCCTACTTTTGCTCTAGATTTTGCTATCGCCGTGGTTTCAAACGGCACCCTCAATTACAATACCCACTCGGCGAGTCGTTCACGGACGTTAAGCGGACGGCCTTATTCGGACGTAGGACGCGGACGTAGGAAATACGTTGCATCGACGTCGCGTCAGAGTAGGACGTACGAATTACGTTCTACAGACGCAGGGACGTAACGGGACGTCCGAAAAACTTTCATACAGGCCCAAAGTAGGTCGTCTGCTCAATGTCACGCCAGAATGCGGCGTATAATCGAAGACCCTTGTCGAGTGGGTAGTGAATACATTAACAAGATAAAGCTTAAATCATTCCGTCATGTGATAGATAAATGACCATTATATCATATCCGTTCACAAAATA
The DNA here is from genome assembly GCA_001703475.1 of Hydroides elegans. Lineage (NCBI taxonomy): Eukaryota > Metazoa > Annelida > Polychaeta > Sabellida > Serpulidae > Hydroides > Hydroides elegans. The sequence goes on from LQRL01019481.1 coordinate 3,089, forward strand.
CACATATATCTGCAGGTTGGCGATCAATTTCATTTTTTCGTTATTTATCAATTATAATTATGACAATAAACATCACAAAATCAACATTAATACAAACACATTCAGCTTTTTTCATTTCCTAGGGGTGTAAATTTGTGTAGGCCTATGTATTTTATTGATAAAAATCAAAGTTATTGTATACGGGATCGCGTTAATTAGTCGCTATAGTCACACTCTGCTGCAGGGAATCACACATTGAAACCAAACATAATGGTGTACGCATCCATTTGATTACCTAGTTTCTTTAACAAATTTTATCACATAGCATTATCATTTAGCTTTTATATACATATTCAGCCTTGAACAATTATCTCACGATGACCTATAGTTTTAATGTAAATATTCAATTGTAATGAAAAAATAGTATAAATAACAGAGTCGTACGTAATTAACCTACATGCCTCTGTTTTTTTTTTTCAATGTGTTAATACAGTTTGCAAAATATAAACATGATAAACAAATTGAATGCAATCTGCAATGAAAATATAAATTAGATTCCACCATTATATACATCTAACAAAACACAAATTTACATCTATAATGCGAGTATATGTTTGATACAAAATACAGTATTTCTAACTATAACGAAGGTATGCCTTTGACGTAGCTATATAAATCACCATTTTAAGATAATGGTATAATTCAACATTACATTCAAACAATTTTATTGATATATCATGTTCGCAAATTAACTCCTATGTCGCGAATCTTTGCAATTAACATCATAGCAAAAGTAACTGAGTAAATTTACAAAGATGTGAAACCCATCTCATTACATAATATTACTTAGGACGTGACCTTCAAAAAGTATACTTTAAATGACACGCCAACGCAATTATAAGCATAATCATTCACCAATGCCGTGGACAAATAAACACATTATATACAAAATACATCTAGCAATGATACTTTAAATTTAAGTTCAATTCATGAGTAAGCAACATATAGTGTATGATTTAGGGTGTTGTCATCTCATAATTAGTCATATAGTGTATTATTCTACATTTATCAGATCTATAACTTCATTTTAAAATGCCCAATCATAATATTTCATTATTTCTAAAATTTCTAGAGTCTATGGCATATGTTTTGCAAGACGACTTTTATATCTAAATGCATTGTATTTCATATTGCACATATTTCCATTTCATAAAAAGGCTTACGTAAAAGCCAATTATAAAAAAAAAACATTATAAGTATAATATGTGCATAACGTTACAGTGGCGCGCGTTTCTAACCTCTCATGTCAAACGCTAAACGTTAAACGCTAAACGTTAACGCTAAACGCAAAAAACGCTAAGCATAAAACGCACAAATGTTTAACGCTAAAGGATAGTGAGAAGTTAGAACCGCGCGCCACCGTACATGACGTGGTATATGAACTTTTCTTAACGTAGTTTTACGTCATAATATCGGAGCACTTTGTACTTAAACGCAACGGTGTCTCTACTTAAATTTCTACCACATACTAAGTAGCGAAAAAATGTTCTGTCGAAGTCGCTCAACGGCTAAACCAAAATTATAACGGACTTCTTATTCAAGTTACAAAACTGTTCGGTTAGATCTTATAAGAATTCAACAACAGACACATAAAGCAAAGAAAAAGTAAACCTGAGGAATTGTGTACCATGAGCATGATACATGATGTTTGTTATGTTGCAACTTAGTTACAGAACTTAATTTATAAATCAAACTCTTGTTGATAGTATATAAGATTGTAAAATGTAACTTTTCGCAATTTCTTTAGCATTTTCTTTCCTGCAGTTATGTTAAATAGATGAATAAAGATGCGTTATCAATCATATACTAATCCCACATAGTTTCAACCTTATAGCACATCTTACTTATTCTAGTGAATATAACAATACAATATCTTTGCCATAGGAATATTCAGTATATCACTCATATAACCATGACTGTGACGATATTCATATTATGACTAACAACTCAACTACTACACAATAATTAAGTCACGTGACTAAATATCTAACTAAAGTATCGCCAGACAAAGTCCATCCTCTTACATAGGGCCCAAACTATCTGAAGTCAACACGAGAGTTCAGAGGCATTGGGGAAACAGATGCATGTGGCCCGATTAATAACTAAATATCATAAAAACATAGTAACAACTTAATAAAAAAAGATATTACACAAATTCTACTACAAAAACACTATACATCCCGAAATCTCACGGTCGCGTTTTCTCTTTTTCATTGAGTTCCTTAATCGCCTGAATTTCTTTCTTTTCTTTCATGCGTCGGTTTTGGAACCAGATTTTGATTTGTCTTTCCGTGAGGCAGAGCATGTGTGATAACTCGATTCGCCGCCGACGCGTCAGGTAACGGTTGAATTTGAACTCCTTTTCCAACTCAAGGGTTTGATATCTGCCGGAAGATAGAACAATTATATATTTGCGAAATGCAAAATGATGTTACTAGATGGACGAAGTAACCATGTAGATAATGGTGATTTAATATCATCAGTGCAAATGCAACACTCATTGACAGCTGTCGTCGCTTTGAATTCATTTTCCAGCTCCATTGTTCGATACCTATGAAGAGAAAGGTAAAGAGGTAATGCGAAGGTTTATGTATATAAATTTTTAAAAAAATAGATGTTGATTTGTCTTTCCGTGAGGCAAAGCATATGGGAGAGTTCTATTCGCCGTCGACGCGTCATGTAGCTGTTGAATTTGAACTCTTTTTCCAATTCAAGGGTTTGATATCTGATCAAATACAAATTAAAATAGTTAAATATAGAGCTTTTGATTATCACCATTACACATCACATAGCTATTATGTGTCGTATTATTATTAGTATCACGTCAAGTGGCGGTTCAATTTGAATTCCTTTTTCATCTTCAGAGTATGATATCTAGAGGGCAAACGTAGGTACGTAAGTAATATAATTTGAGTACATTGTTTAGACATGAAACATATTCTTAAGAAACTCTTATCCGGGTTTTGTTGTATAGATACACGTTCAAATCCGTCGGCTTCACAAGTTAAATCTGCTTTCACTTTCATATACCTATATAACTTCGATATGATAGCTGTATTATACGAGGACATTAGGGATATATGTGTTAATACTGAACGAGGACATACGTATTTTTAATGACTATTTGCATAACACTCTTGCAGTGTTACAGTTATATTGATGCGTAGTTTCAGCTTCAGTTCTACACTTTTCTTTTTAGTTTTATATTTATTTATCCATTTATTTGTTTGGAAAGATGTTATATAGATTTTTTGTCAACCTACCTTGTATATGTTTGCCTGCCTCGTCTTCTTTGATTTGAATTGGGACCTGAAACGGAACAAATAAAGTTAATCATGATTTTACTTTGAAATATTTAAGAAACAAATAAATTTTATGCAATACAGTAACATGTATATTCAGTGTGCGCTGTAGTTGCTTATATCAATATTATCTACAAAGAATGTAAAAGGGAGATATGCGGTGGAGATATTTATGTAAATGATTGGTGTAGGAACCCGCTCGACTAAGGTCCCTCTAAATATGGAGCGTTCAGAGATAAATTAAAGACCTTATTTGATTGTTAATGATGTACATGTGTCCCGAATTGACGTTGTTTTCGTGTTGACGTCAGATAAACGTCCGCTTTATGTCCGACTCCGTCGCGACTGAGTACGTCTCATGACCTAAGACGATCATAAAGGTGGCTATAAACAGTTTGTTAGGCGTTAGGCGTCTATTACTATAATTATCGAAACAGAAACCTCTAAACTACATGTTAAAACTTCTAAATGTGCCTAAATGATGAACCTTTAAAGAGACGTTACAAATGTATTGTATCTATTTATTTTATCTACATCCAGTCTTACAGAATCTAGTTTTACTAAAATATTGCATATGCATGGCCATATCACATTCATTATTGATAAATCATTTTTATGTTAACCATTTGCATTTTGAAAATAGGTATGCATTAATATCTCTTAAATTGAAAACCATATATTCTATAGCACTATTCCTGGCCTTACAATCGTTTTTCTTCTATATTTTCTTTTCTGCCAAGTGTGCATGGAATGCGTTATATAGTAATGATTAACAGGCTGCGCAAAGCTACGTTTTAGTAGCGACTGGACAATAAAACCCGCGATTTATGAGACGTACAGCGTGATCTATGATTTCTTGGTCAGGACAAAAAATGAAAACGGAGGGAAAATTGAGTGCATGAGCTTCTGAAAATATCATTGTTTATCAATCGTGTGGTATTGAAGTTTCAAGCCAATATGCTTTTGCAAATATAAACAAATATGTATATTTTCTGTTCGATTTATGGTACCAGGAATTTACCACATTCACTCCAATATCACTTAGATCAAATTTGATCTTGATCTATATCAATATCAATAAGAATTAAGAAAAAACCCTATTAATTGCTAGTAACATTCGATTAAGAGGAATCTTACATATCAACAACAACGAGAAAACCGTCAAATTAATAGCTGTAAAATGAAAAGTGTTGATTTTGTACGGAACCTCAATACAAATACGGTTTATTGAAAAGAAAGAACATGTTTTATACGAGAGAGGCATTTGATATACCTAAAATAACTTTTTGTTAATATCTCGTTGCGATATTCAAATTATGAATATGACCCAAATAGACAACAACATCATTTATAACGCGATTATCAAAATCCAAAAATATAAAAATGAAAAATGAAACTATAAGAAAAAACGGCTAGATATTCATAAAGCAAATCTCTGCGATCGTAAAGCATCATTATAACATGTAGAGATCTCCGATCAAACACTACGGTACTACTTTGCTTTACGATGCAAAAACTAAAACGACTTAATTTTACTGTCTCGACCAAGAAATTGGCTGTTATGATATCCAGAAGTAGGGTTAGCTAGACAAAAAAGGTTGCCCTCGATTACAAATTTTAGGTCACTACACCCCTTATTTTTTATATTTCTAGGTATTGTTTTTCTTTTAGGGCGCGGCTACATTATGATAGATAGAGTTTTTTTTTTCGAATGTTTTTTTTTTTCACGTCAATCTTCCTTTTTGTGAGATGTTACTGGCATTTAACCGTGTCCTTAACTGAATTGTATGTTTTATATAATTGAACAACATCTAGCAATATAATTAATTGTGGATATGATATCAATAAATGGTAAGAACATAACATAGTTTTTGAACTGCATTTATTTTGTTTAGCTCAGTTTAATCCTTACAAGTAGAGAAAAAACGGCAAATCAAATCACAATAAAAACTGCCAATCAATTGTCATAGTTACGGCCACTAAAATTAGAAAGGAAACACAAAAAGTGGCTGTTTGCGAACTGAAAACACAGATTTCGCTCGGAGCCATAACATAGAGCGCGTCTGGCTTAAGTCTCGCTTTGGTGGTGTTTGGTAGTCGGACGCTTGGGGTTGAGTGTAATATGGTGTTTGAGTTTTGGAATGGATCATAGCAATAGTTAACGTTGAGGAATTGTTGAATTTAATCAGTTGAAATGGAGCTTAGGAACTGTATTATAACCAAAGTCATTGTTGAACTTCTTGACTTTCGAAGGGCTAAATATTATTTTGAACCGTAATAAATATTCTTTTTAATAATACATATGACAAACATTAACGCGATGATGCTCAAATAGTTAAACTAGTGAGATGGGCGCATAAAATAAACTTATCTGGTCGCAATACCAAAACAAGCTATTGCTCTCAGGATTTCTGACCCTACAAAACATTCAAAACGCCACGTCGTTCACCAACTAATTCGTAATCAGTGGTGACCCTATGTGGTGCTGCGTGAAAACACGAGATCTTGGCACAGAGTTACCCCCGCACCATGTGAGGAATATATGCGTTCGACTGAGTGAATTTACACCATGAGCACCTCGTGAGTCAAAAATTCAAAGTCATAAACATTCGAGCCCGACCGACCCTTAGCGCGTGAAAGCCGGAGACCTTGGCACAGAGTTACCCAAACACCGCGTGCTTTGACAAACGCGCTTGTTTCTATTTTCAACGGCACACGAGAGATGGCGTGGTTTTACGTGAGCACCTCGTGAGTGGCTTTTATTATATTTGTCGCATTTATAACATGGCCTCTAACGTTACATATAGCTCACAACTGTCTGCAGTGGGATTTTCTTAACGTGCGTTTGCATGTGATGGTAATAGATAGCAATGTTTCAGACCACGTGTCTAATCTTGAAACATTCGGATGCTTACGTGCGCACAGCTTAAGCCATTTCTAACCTAAATGTCGTTTAGTCGTTTCAAAAGTTGCGTTTAGGCGTTTGGCTTGTATCATTTAGCCGTTTGAGTTGGCAGGTTAGAAATGGGTTTAACTGTTAAAGTCATGACCAGGAAACGACAAGGTCGTGACGCGAATTCAAATAAATACGATTGGTAAAACATTGGGTTATCTCATGATATATTCTTCTCTATGTAACACGTCTTTTGTTTCCCCCATTCATTTTTTTCTGAACTTCTGAACAAGAAAACATTCACAATTAAGACAAATCGTGACCAGGCAATACCACTCGACCACTAGCTCTCTCACAGTAATTCCATTCAAACATTGTCAGATTTTAACTTTAGGCATCCGTGATTCGTATATCGAAATTGCACGAATCCGATTCTTTAACCAACCTAATCTCGTGAGGTGCTCTTTTCTCGTTTGCAAAACGCGTCGGTTTTCGTCCCAGGGCGACAAACGCATAAAACATCGACTTTTATGGACCATTCATTATTTCGAGCCAATTTCGGTAGAGAATCTTTTCTCTTTTTTTTGGTGTGTTCTTTGTCTTTCTCTGTTTTCATTATACAGCCAATGTTTGGTTTCATATGAATGCATTAAGATTCGGAACTTGACGAAAACACACATGAATAGTTGCTGATCTTCATTGCATATCTTTTAAATGAAAAAAAAAACCTCGGTATGTTCCGCAATATCGCAAACCTGTGTGTCGCGTACGTTTGCAAAGGGATACAGCGATCATTCGAAGCCGCATTAATATGTTGAAAATAAACTTTCATATATCATTGTGTTAATGATTTTGGTTTGATATTTCTTACTTGTTAACTATCTCTCTTAAACATATTAGCTTTTTAAATTTTAACATTCATTTAAACCAGAAATCGGATTCTCCCATAGTTAGACGTTTTCTATTTCCTAATAACTATTTTCTTTAGTACATAATACATTAGTTACGTTTATGTCAACCTGGTCTCCTTTCGATTATTGCTATTTTAAAGACTCATTAGAAAACCATCATTATCTGTTTTTACATTCAGAAGAGCCCATTTTTGTGTCATTTATTATTATTAATTACCCCTCAACATGCGCTATAACAATATATTGAATTCGAAATTCTTTACAATGTCGGTTTTGAAATTACAAACAAGACCCTATTATAAGCCATTAGCTTTGTTTCGCAATGAGTTTATCAATATTCTATAATGATAACTGCAGCTATTTAAGAAGCAGTGAAAATTGATTTTTTCATTGTGCAATTGCTAAAACGCAATTCAAAACTAGGCCACAATAAATAACAAAAATTGATTCAACATTAAGGTTGAAAGGAAAGGGCACTGGGGTAGTCATTTTGTAATGGGCTAGTCATTAGTCATTGCTAATGATAAATCTGTAATGGTTATTGGAGTAAACAAAGATTATGCGAAAGAAACAGTTTCTTATGTCAACAAATGAACTGTTTTCACTGAAAGAACTGATTATTTCAATTTCAATTTTTATCAAATTGTTTTATTTCATAACTGTTGGAACGACATAAGTGAATATAACTATGACATTTGGTCCACAGATTATATAAATGCAATAGTTATATAAAACAAATAATGCTGTTTAAAAACACAATACAAATTAAGCATTTTTGCTATGGACATAATTTATCATTTATGCCATATGCAAAATACAACAGCTACAGTAAAATCCATTCATAACCTGTCTTCGTTCATCGCCCCAAGCTCGTACTACAGATTTCCCACGTCCAACTTCATAGTTGACGTTCGCACGCTCAGTCGAAATACATATTGATTGATTTTCTCTGTTGTAATGTATTTCAAATTCCTCGTCAATCATTGGACGTTCCTACGCTTGGATGTACCATTCTACTATGCTTATTTGGAATAAGATCAGTCTAGAGCCTTAGCAAACCCACGCGTGCACGCTCGAACGATCATATTAGGTAAAGTTAAAAACGGATTTTACGGAAAACACAAAGCTAAATATTTTCCATATATCGATTTTTTTTTACAAATATATAGGCTAGTAGAACAATGGGCTTACGAGTTCTATGCAAAGCCTAAAATTGCGACTTGAATATAAATTATAGTTTATAGATTTCGCCTATTCTGCAAGATCGACTGAAAATACTATTTATTATACGGATTTTGAAGGCAAAAACGCATAAAGTACAAAGTCGCTGAACGCACGCTTATTCAAATGCAATACCGTTTCGTTGTAGCGCCATTAAGAACCATCAGCAAGAAAATTACCAAGATCAAGTCTAGAAGTTTCAATCAAACAATATTTTTTGTAGTATTTTCAGCATTCGATTATAAGAAATCGTGGTAACATCTGTGTATAAGGTCTACACGACACGGAAATATACCGCAAAGTGAATCTTTGAAATTGTTTTTGTTGATGACAGGACCTTTAGAAATACATCTTAACCTAAACAAGGGATATGTTTTCGAAAAAGAATCATCCATTCAGTTTAAGTTATATAGACGTTGTAATCTTGTCATATTGTCGTACGTATTTTAACGTCAAGACGTCCTATGAACTTATTCCATATCCTGGGCGTAACGTCTATGATTTCGACGGAAAAATGGACCCCAGACAAAATTCTGTTACAGAATCAAGCACACCAAATTCGTGTTGGACTCAATTTTACGTTTTGCGATATGCTGCAGACGTTAATTTGGTTCAGCCTTAAAATAACGAAATCATTAATTATGTCGCAATATCTATTTACGCGTAAACCATTAGAGAGCAGACTTTTGGGAAATGCCCACACATTGTAAGGCATGAAATTTGTCAAACAATTTTTTTAATGAATGTATGTGAAAGACTAAAATGAAATTTCTAGATCAATTCCTCGAAATATATCATATTACCAATAATTTAGCCATATTCTGCACACATTATTTTATTATTTTTATTGTTCCTTTATTTAAAAAAAAATGTCTATAATTCATCATATAAATCTTTGTTTTGTTTCTCGTAGATTTTGCCTAATTCGTCGCAATAAACCTCAAAATAAAACCAAGATTTAAGAGGTATATTACGTCAGTTGAAATACCAGTTGATGTTAAGGACAATAAACAGTTTTCCCCTAATTAACACATACAGTTCGAATTATTTTTTATATATTATTTGTGAGTTAAGATGAAAGATTCCTCTTATTTAAGAATACTGGGGTTCATATTATTTTTGATAGCAATTTATATTTGTTTACATTTGAAATGATATACTACATACTACATACTACATACTGCATACTACATTTTTAAAGAAATATTTCACCAACTTAACAAGACTCCACATTTTTGATAGCATCCCTTTATGTCACAGCTTCAAACCATTGTCTATACGCTTTGCCTTTCATTAATAGCCATTTGGAGCTGGAGCTTTATGCGCGTATGGTATATTACGTAATTGCATTAAGTAGATCATTAGCATTATAGCGATGATTATACCTGAAGGCTATTGTAACTACAGACAATAAAAAATCAAAAAGCACACATTGGATTTCTCAATTTATGCACTATTTTTATGATTCTGTCATTTCAGGTCGAAACGAACCCTCAAAGCAATAAAACGACCCCGAGAGCTAATTAGCATAATAGCGTTCATTTGACTGCATAAACATAAAAAGTAGTTCCCGCATTGTCGTCTGCTTAGGGAACTATTTTTCAGTTTTAACTACGAATTCAACATGAATTTTAACGTTACATTGCGTCTTAACGATTTTTATTTTCTAATATATATGGATCCGTTTTTATCGTTTTCTCTTTATTTTTATCTATTAACCATGTATAGTTGTTTATTTTGAGACGTTTTTATTTTGCTGTGAAAGTAGTCCATTCAATCGTCAATAATAAAGTTCAACTTCCATTTTTATTTCAAACAATAAGTTCCATCTCAAATCAACATTTAAATCATAGTTTAGTATATTCATATCATTTTCTTTATAATCTCTCCTATTCTGAAATCTATTATAACCATAAACATCTTTTTAAGGTTAGGTCTATATCATATACGCATAATGTAAATACATATAAATATCCTACACATGTTTCATTTATACACATACAATTTCCAAAATCTATTCAATATAAACGATAAGTTTACATACATGTATATGTATTTTTACTGTGTGCATATCCAAATGTAAATACTTAACTTATAAATTAACGACATATCTATCCCTTGTTTCGAGTACGCTACTGTCACATAAACTCACTCGCAGTTTATAAAATGTTGTTTCGGGTCCATATTTTATTGCGTACTACACTCGCGACCGATATTACTCTAACGTCCCTCTAATTTATCCGTTATTTGTTACAATAACCATTGTTATATCGTGGGTGGGTCATAAGTTCGGTTCATATCAATAACTAACTCCGGCTAGACCGCAGTTTGTCTAAACCGAAAGCAACAACAAAAAAGAAGGTGGGGACGGGGGAAACCATAGCGGAAACAAAAGCTTTATATGCCACGAAACCATATAAAATGTACCCGACATTATTATATCGCCGCTGCCTTTACGCTCGGTCGTCGGGTTTATGAGTATTTATCGCATGCAAGAAACATAGGGGCGAGCCAGTCTTTCGCTCC
>LQRL01019489.1:3953-19817 GCA_001703475.1 Hydroides elegans
GACATATTTAACGAACACTCAGCAACTTTTTGATTAAGATATTTCTGTGTGAGCAGATCATCCCTGTGTGTAAATGTTTCAGTGCCAAAGTGACATCTGTAGATAGAATTTATCATATAGTTCATTCATGTTATTTTTTTCTATTTTCTGCTTATGAATCTGTGATAGAAGGGATAAAGGTCGTTTAATAAACTGAAATGTGTATTCTCATATATCTAGATGATTATATTCTTACTCCCAGATGCATTTAGGGGTTCCTCGCTTGCAACACCAGAAAGCATGTTTGTAATTAAACACAACGAAGCTACCAAAATAGAAAAAAAAATAGCATTGTTTTACTGTTTAATCATTTAATTTGATTATCAAAGACCCGAACTATTAAATATTTTCCTTTAACCTTCATAGACCATCTGATGAAATCATAAAAAAGACTGCTTAGAAAAACTTTTGAAGACTTTCAACATTACTGACGGACTAGACTGTGCTTTTGTAGTTGCTATGATAAGTAGGCTAAATCATTTCGGGAATATTATTTGCTTGCTCAAGTGCATAACTCTATAATGGTGGCAGGTACTTTCGGATTTTATCCTCTAAATCTATGGATTTACTTTATTTTCTTTAAATTCTGAATCGAATAAAAAAATCCACAACTACCTTTTGCAATGAAATGCTGCGTTCCTGCAAACTGAAAAAAATCGAACGCTCGAAAGCCACATTTGTTTAAAACATAGCAATTTACCCCTTCTGTTCATGCGAAAAAATGCGCGCTATACCAGCGAGCGTTTTTGCATGAACGCGGCCTAACATATGTCCCAATTCATGTGAATGGTTTTCCATTTACTCAATATGTAACTTTTCTCTTCAGACAACGATGATAAAATAAAGGAAATATAACTTATTCAGAGCACAATGTGATCAGACTACAAGATGAATGACACGTCACTTTAGTTTTGCTCACTCGTTCACCTTGCAAATTTAGTCCACCTGCGATTTATAGCTGTACATATACTTAGGGGGAGGTCAGACTAGTCAGACAAATCTAGACATTGAGGGAGTGGTAACATAAAAGTAACGATTCCTGTCGCCCATTGTGATCTTAACTGTTGTTAATGTATATAATCGCAGGGAGCGATAATCTTGTTGCTCATTGCGATTTTATAAATAATGAAAAACAGTGAAAAACCGCAAGTGGCGACAAGAATCGCTACTGTAATGTAACCGCGCCATAAGACAGGCGCAGATTAACATAAGCTGGGGGCGCCCCCTCCCGTTCGTTTTATATATGCTTATCAAAATATAAAATTAGTTGTCAGATAATAAGGCATGATTACGTCAAATAAACAACCATAATTTCAAATATATATCAAATGAGTATAGGCTACAACTATTCATTACTGAATGCAACTGTTGATTTTCATTGTACAGCCTGATACGCATAATAGAAGTCTAAGCATATGAACAACTGGTTTATTGCTCTCACAGTTTGCATAAACTTCCATTAAGCAGTCAATACGCATGAATAATTCCACATAGATATTTAGAATCATTTGATGCGTAACAGCATACAGGTTTTGTTTTGTTTAACGTGCCATTTCATTTATGACATTTATCAAATTATTTAACAATGTTAGGCGTTGCATAATTCAATTAAATGGTTGTCATTTGTAATTGCTCAACTTCTAACTTCTCAAATATATAAGTAGATCTATAAGCAATTACATGTGTAATCTCCTGAGGTCTGGACCGATATTCCCCGGTAGTTCTTCACCTTAGGACTTGTTCACACGGGAATCGGCACGCGTTGCAGGCATGGAAATGGAGCGGCAAGGTGTTCACAATGGGAAGCGACAACTGACGATTCTTAGACTTTTAACTGTCACTTTCATTAAATGATCTCCACAAACGCGAAAGGCGGTGCAGAATCGCCCCTTGCGTTTTTGCACCGCAAGTTGCGGCAAGAAATAACAACTCAACTTGTCTAAGTAAATTGTTTGTTAAAATGTCAAACATTTATCGTTCTGAGCCTGTCGCTTCCCATGTGAACAACTTTTCTTGGGCGATTCTAAAAAGATTACTAAGTCCTATAAAGAACAAATAAGTAAATTGCCGCCTGCCGCGTTTCGTCGCTTCCCGTGTGAACAAGCCCTAAACGTTGGTTTCGCTTAAGGTTAAGGATGGAGATGAATATGGTGCCTAAAATGATTACTAATGCTTAATGGATTATATTTTAGTTTGGTTAAATGTAACAAAACTTTTGGTGTTTTTAAACTAGTAAAATGGAATTCAGTAAACATTCAATAGATCACGGCCTAGATATAACTTCAATGCTGTTTTCAATTATGTTTTTATATTGAACTGTAAATGGCATTTTTTTTTTGCCTTTTTCTTAGAGCTAAAAATACTTCATGCCTCTACCCCAACATTTATGATCTAAAAATATACAATTTGTTGGTTCTTGTTTTATTGCCCTGGATATGAATCCGGTGTGGATCTTCCTGTGAATAATATTTGTATTTATGTCAGTTGGCAGAAATCAAAAGGACACAACGGGTCAAAGTAACTTTACCTCTTGGGTAGAGTTTCCGATGCTCTTTTTGTTTCAGGATAATAGCTGACTAGATACTAACATCCAATGCCAAGTAGGCAAGCCAAGGTTCTTTCTAGAAACCAAATATCAAAACGAAAAGCTAAAATAGGAGTCCTGGATATGGTTTTGTCAACTAGATTTGATGCGATATGGAACTTAATATCAAAGACAATACATTGAAATAAAATTAGCATTTTGGTTAGGTTTTTGTTATTAAACGGCGCGACGTTATCTATGTGACCTTTAATAAAAAAAATAATTTGTCTTTTTATCGTATTTTTCTTTGTTTATATAATAGTTATTGTTTCTTGACTTTCACCCGTACTTCTTTATAAAAGTATCAAAAATTATCTAGGCGGGTGACTAGTCGAATTTTTGAATAAAACCCAGGTTTTCAGTCAAAAAACATTCCCTTTTTCCAACGGTTCGCGTTTTGCTCTTTTAACACATAAATGCAATTAATTCAAGCAATGTGAATTTCATTTTTTCAGGAGGCAGGTGCACTGGGGCTTGGGGAGGCGAACACTCCTGTTTCGGTGAGCAATGGTTCTCTCGCTTGAATTTCTCCCTTTTCTAATGATTGAGGGGTTTAGTTGTAAATATAGAAGTTGTCTGGCTTGAAATAGTATAGTTTATTCCCAAGAAGGATTAATTTTGACAATTGACAATGATTAGTAGTATAAGCCTTTTAAAAATAGGAACATATGGCTATTTTTGATATAAGCAATAAAGTTCCTTATTATAAATGGGCCCCAGTTTGAGCTTTATAGCTTTATGGTGCGACCAAGCCAACCTAGTACCTGTGATCGCTACGAAATTGAAAGCAAATATAGCAAAAATGTATATCTGTAAATCAACGGAGGTCTTAAATTGACTGCTATTTTTATTCCGCAGCCACCCCAGATTCTTATGATGTGCCTGGCCACACCTTAAGGCTAATTTTTATGAGTAACATTATCTATAAAAATGATTGTCCGATATTCCGATCTTGGCATCAATTTAATTCTTGCTACATGAAAATATCCATATTTTTCTAACAATAATATTGAAAGGCCCATTTTCGTAATGTTATATTTTCACATTCGTTAACTTTCTTAAGATGCCATACATTATCATAAAGTTGTAAATATCGATATGATCTTAAGATCACACCGTTTCGGCGTGGTTTCACTATATAACTATTGATGCGTTTGGAATATGTTGTTAAACAGAGGTTCCTGTGGCATATCATAAAATGAGGCGCAATAACCTTGCCAGAAATTTGATTTTTTAAATTTCAAATATATGCATCATAGTTTAAATGAATATCCATCATTTTTAAAGTGTGGGTGACCGTATGAACGCATAAAAAACGAAGCTCGTTTAATTTTAAAGGGGAGCTCATGATCTAATGTAAATGGATGGTTCACGGTATAGGAAGATACCAAAGTATATCCCAAAAAGTCGGTGTAAAAGCACCCGCAAAATCTTAAGCAACCACCCCGGGTGACTAACCTTAGAACTAAAGATTAATCGACACGAGCCCAAACATTTAGCAACGAGTTGCCCCATTTTCATATTGTTTATCATCAGTTATCATACACATTTTTTAATAAATATTATATAATAATGCAATTGCAGGTGGCAAGCGTTCAGATCCCTCGATGGGAACCGGAAGAGAGATGCAAGCAGAGCGAAATCCATTGACAGCTTATTTTATCAACCAGCAATTGCGTCGGCCGTACAACCAGATTCAGACGAATGATCGCGACATGAGCTCGAGAGGAGGCGACTACTTTCCATGTAAATATAGTTTAATAACTTAAAGATCTTATTTCATAGTTGATACTGTTTTATAACTTTGTATAAGACTCTTGGTGCATATGATTATACCATATTTCAATAATTCATATACTACAATTAATCATTAACCTGTTTATGCTTCTTTATAAAATTACGGTAACCTCTTCCCACAATACAGATAAATGATCCATTTTTATCTAAGAATGCACACATGTTTTTTGTTCAAACATTCCTA
Source organism: Hydroides elegans (assembly GCA_001703475.1). Taxonomy (NCBI): domain Eukaryota; kingdom Metazoa; phylum Annelida; class Polychaeta; order Sabellida; family Serpulidae; genus Hydroides; species Hydroides elegans. The sequence continues at coordinate 8,558 of LQRL01019489.1, forward strand.
AATATTACTTGTAACACATCGAAGCGTATATATTCGTTACTTTCTAAAACATAGATATAATAACTGAATAACAATATACATATACATTTTCTGAATTTATCTTACAGCAGATAGCAACTATCCCAAGCGCGCCAATGAGTCACCACAATACCGGGTGCGCGCGCCAACAGCACCACGTTATGACGTCATGCCCGATCGAATGGAGGAGCGCTTTGAGGACGCGCCGTTCGCGCCAAATTCGGTCGCAGACGACACTGATGAAACGGAACAGGAAATAATGCAGATGTGGCAACGAGTGCGGGAGAGGTTGCTGGATCAGAAAGCGCACGAAGTACTGCAGGAACTGGTAAGGGGGTTTGGATTATGCTTGTCTGATTACAATTGAGTAATGTATTTTGGACGTATTAAGGACAACTAGAAGCATTCAAAATGTTGCCTGATAGATAAAGTATTGCACCTTTGAGACTTTGAGTTACGAAAGCATAATATTGTTTTGCAATTCAGTGTTTTTGTTTAATAGCGTATTCCCAGAATTCATGAATATTATTTTAAAACGAAACAACACCACAGTATAACCAGTAAGACAACGAAAATATATAACGAATTAATCTGTACAATTTAAGAGACAAGTGTATATTTTTTTGTTGATTAGAGTATTTATTTTAAAATAAATTTTCCATATGTATTTTTTTTTTCAAATATAGAAAACCATTATGGAAGAACAAACGAGTCCATAGCGGGGCGACCACTCATCTGAGCAAATGCGATGAAAATGATGTTTTTAGACTTTTGGTTTTGTTGCAAAGTGCTGCGATTAAAAGAGAATTCCACAATTAAGAACACACTCTGTGAATAGTTAAGATATTTAAGATGAGAGAATAAGCCAAAAAGATGTTTTATTGTGTAAATAGTTCTTATATATTCTTGCAATTACCCTAACTGCGAAATTATTGCGTGCTAATAATCACAGTTGCTAAATATGATCATAGAAAAATAAGAAAATAAATCCTTTAAACGTCGAGTTTGTCCAATAGAAAATAATTCGAGAAATCGAGCTTCTTGTTGTGCATGTTGCAAATTTCTATCAGGCAAAGTATAAAACAAATGAGTAAGGACCTGGTCACACGAGAAGCGTTAGTCGAGCTCCTTTTTAGCACATTAGTGTTTTCCAATGTTTCCTTCATTGAATCTCGAAACGCTTTAAAACGCTTGTTGCACCGCGCGTTAATAGGTTCCCCATATAAAAATAAATGTGTAAGAAACCTGGTTTGCTAGAAAAGCTCGACAAACGCTTCCAATGTGGCCAAATTATATCAGTCATATTCGCCATATTTATAAAGATTCTACCAATTTTCAAATTAAAGAGTGTTTGCAAAACCCGGGTGTATTTTGTTTGTTTGATGCTTAAAAGATTGTATTCATATTAAATGTAATAACTATTTTTTGGCAAAATTGTACATGCATGACAACTGTTAAGATAACAGGACAAATAGCACAAATATGCGTTGTTAAATGAAAGAAGACAATTATATATGGAAAATATGCTTTATAAATAATCAATATACATGTTCGCTGTTATCTTGCAGCATATGTTGCATAGCGATTCTGCTTCCATATGAAATTATATAAGAGGAAGGTATATTTCTTAGTTTTGATGCCAAAACAGTAAATCATTTTTAAGCAATTTCAAAACTTTGAGAATATATCAAGCTGATATTTAGATATGACTAAACTAAAATTTTATCGGTGAAAACGTTTTAAAAAGAGTGATTTTTCTAGTCTTAAAAAGTAGTCTATGTGATAATGTAATGGAAAATGAAAATGATATTGGTGTGAATAGAATATCAGTGTTTTGAGAATACATCGAACCCCATTTTAAAGTATTTACAATTTCTCAGTGAAAATGGTGAGGGAATATGAAATCTATTATTTTTTAGACAAAGTATGGTATTTCTTTTTTAAAATTTAAGATTTCCTTGGTTTAATGCTCACCAAAACGCGTGTTTGTATGTTTTGATATAAATATTTATATGTTAACTAAGTAGAATAATTTTGGTTTTCAAATGGTTTGAACAAATTACCTTAACATTCATTTAATAAATATATGAATAACCACGCAAAATAACCTAATTCAGCCAACTTTTGGAACAAGGGGGTCGGAATTTTCGCTACCTCAGTTTATTGCTCACCTTATTAGATTGTCAATAATGAAAAATTGCATGCGTTTTTCGACTCATTTGTCTGTTTCAAGTATCCTAAAATCAAATGTTTGATTGCAATAGTCTACATCATGTGCTCGAAATCCTTGACTTTTAGAATACTATAGCTAGATCAAACGATTGCTTGTTTATGTTTCATTTTGAACAAATTGTATTAGAGAAATTCATACCAGATCAGTTCACTTCATATAATAATGTATCTGTTTTGAATGCGTTTTATTGAAATCGAAGTAATTGGTTTCGTATTAAGTACGGATTTACTTACTGTAATTTGCAATGCATGTTTTGGAGTTTTAAGTAATCTAGCTGGTACTGATTTAACTTCAATACTGCATTATGGATATATATGTTTTGTCATATTATTTATATATAGTTGCTGCTTTCAGTACTACTATTTTGTATTTTGATAGAATATTCATAATTGAATAACATATCACCATTGATCCTCTGAATATTTATACCCTACAGGTATATAAATCTTGACTTCATTGATTATACAACCTGTGCAAGCCTTTTCAAAAGTAGAATACCATGATTTTATGCATTTTAAGGAGGATTGAATTATTTAAAGACATATCAATCACGAAAATGTTAAATTATCAACGATAAATAATGAAAATGATAATGTGAGCAATAAACCGAGGAAGCGATAATTGCGACCCCCTTGTTACAAAAGACGGCAAAAAGATGACATTTTGCGTGATTATTGATATTTTCATTTAGTGAATTATTTGCTAATTGGCATACCTATAAATGGTATTCAAATCAAAATTTTCAGATTTTACTACATAGATTAATTCACGTGAGAACATAAAAATACGCTTCTAGGTGAGCAATAAACCGAGGTAGCCTTCTACAGTGGAGGTTATAACCCCATGAGTTTACCTTAACAAATTAAAACCAAGGGGCTTGTGCGCCACTATTTGGCCTTTTCATTATAGGAAAATGCAGTTGTTTTACTTGAGTATTTTTGAAATATCATGTAACGACAGCAATTATTTTTCGTCACATGTATACTCATTTCTCGTCAATAAACGAAAATCCACATTGAACAGGGCAACAAAATGCGAGGCATTAAGAAGTGATTATACATTTATTCGAGAAAAGATTATTTAGTAATCATATATGGCCTATTAGTACTTTGCAAATATATATTCTGCAACTGACGTTAAACGCATTGTCGTTTGTATTGTATCAATTTCCGTAACGAACATGTGTATAAGCTAAAAATAGCAACATCAAGAAATGTATTCGACTTACTCCATCGATATGGAGATCAATGAACATTCTAATTCTTATTTTACATCCTAAATGGCAAAATATAAGCAATATACCAACATATGGTCGGAAAGAGTAGGCCTATGACATCGCTTTGAGAACTGATGTCGCGAGGATGTTTTGATTTTGGCCCATATGAAAGTATTCCCTACGTCCCTTACACCCAGACATCGGAAGAACGTCATTCTTACGTCCGTCAACGATGAGATGTCTCTTCCACTTTCGCGATGACAAAAAAAAACTTTCACATGGGCCCAATTTATAACGTCCTTACGACCTCCGGCGAATGAGTGTCACGTTTCTTAAATGTAAAAGAAATGCACACTTTTCCTCGAATCAACATCAGTAATCGTGATTTTTTTTCAGAAACCTAAATTTCAAGAAGTGCGTTTCATATAAATATTTTTATATTGTTTACAACCATTTTTTTCTTACAACTTAAATCATGCATAGGATTAACTAAATAATATTTTCAAAATTTAAAAATGAGTGATGCTTATTGATGATGATAAGTTTATTTATGCTCTTATTTACTGTCCTTTGCTGAAATTGCTAAAATTGGAATCTACGTTGATAAAAATGTTTGATTGATAAGCTTTTATAAGTTTTGGAGATGTAAAGGTGTAGACACATTGGATGAAACAACCATTTTGGATGAAACAACCATAGGAAACAACCATTTGCATAAGCGTTATTTTTTTCATAAATTGTTTGCTAATTATTAGTCGTTTGTTTATGTAAATCTGTAAAAGTTTATATTAATTCTTCATACAAACAAATTCAAAACGTAATAATTACAAAGAAAAGAACCAAGCAATTGTTCTCTAACTGTTTTAAATCGCTAATGTTACGTAATAATTACAAACGTCACACTTGAAAATGAAGTGGCCCAGACATCCATTGGAAGGCGTGTCCCTTTACGAAACGCCAAAAATGGTTGTTTCTAAAAGGAAACAACCATCGGAAAAATGGTTGTTTTATCCTATGTGTCTACACCTTAACTACGACTTAAATGTAGATTAACATTGCTTTTAAAATCGAAAACTGTGTTTCTAATCTATTATATTTCTTAAAATATTATTAACTTTTATCAAGAATGTTTTCTGGGTATATAACAAGAAAAAGCAAATGTGTTTTCATTGTTTATTCTTGAAATGTGTTTTACTTTTACTATTTTTAACAATAAAACATAAAACAAAGACCATTGCATTTATCTTGAGTCTTTATACATATTTAAAACACTATAATAAAATTATCAAAACATACGTTTGTTTTAATAGAAAATGTAAATATATTCAGTTATGAAAAAATATATATTATAAAATCATATAACATAATTTGACTTTTAAAGATTTAACATTCCTTGCATTATTTGAAAAAAAATTCTCAAAACATTGATATCATATAAAATTCTACTCTTAAAACAATTCAAATCGTGTTGTGGTTCATCCAACCCGTCTTTAAATATGACAATTTTCTATGATATGATTAGAAAAACAATCTCAAACATATACAATAACAATGTCTATGCGTATGAGAAACTGCTATAAATAAATAAAAACATAATTTGACCCTGATAGTTTATCGAACTATTTATTGCATATTATTTCATTATCACAGATATAATCACAATACAAATGAACATGTACAAATGTATACTTTACAATGTGCTATGGACAATAATGATTAATTTACATGTACATTTTTGTATAAGACAAAATGTACGACAATACTGTGAGAAAACAGTGCTGCTAAGCTCAAGCTCAAGAACGAAAAATCACTCAAAAGTTGAAACAGCTCCTTGGCATTTCAGATTAAAAAGTAAAAATAAAAGCAATACTTACGAAAATAAATGTTAACCTTGCTCGACGTCGAGTTTTAAGAAAATAGATGAAATAAACTCATTTCATTACCTCAATAATACACTTTACACTATAAAAGAAGGTTTCAGGAGCATAAACTTAATTTATATAGCATGAAATTGAATTGACTTAAAGAAATTGGCTGAATTTATGAATGCATGTAGGTTTTCCTTATTATCATTTAGATAATCTAATTAATCCATATCACAACTGACGACAGGATTGTCTATTTGTCCATTAATGTAGGGCAAATAATTCAGTTTCATTCATTTAATATTAATAAGACCACCCTTTGATGTTCCATTGCACAATTACTCAACAATTATCGATGCTGAATTCAAAATAACTTTGTTTTCCCCCAAAATAAAACACTGGCTCGCTATTGACTTAAAAAATAGTTTGTTGCTTATCCGCTTACGCAACGTTGCTTACATGCTTATAACATTGGCACTGTCCATCGAAAATAATTCTACCATCTCCGGTAAGAATCCCACCTCTTTACACCATAACCCATATTCTCCGCTTATCCTTCACCGTCCATGGATTATTTCCCCATTATTTTAAATTAAAATTTCAACAAACGATTAAGGAAAAGGATAGCGATGAATATGGATCCATATAATCTCCACCAAAAATCACAATAACTAACCCCCAGTCTTCATTGGATAGAGAATCATAAAAAATGACACTAACACAAAACTTAGAACACGGCGGTCATACTGCGCCCGAACGCCGAGCTGACAGCCGGATGTTGCATCTTGGCGTCGTGCGTGTGGTCATCGAAGAACACGTCGCGTGCACGCACGCTTCGCCCGACGTACGGCTCCATACCGCGCAGCACGGCCGTGCTGTTGACGTCGGCTCCGTGCGAGTGCACGTTTGTGGATCGCGTGAAGCCGTCGGGTTTCTGCGGTTGCACGCCGCCCCACGTGTGACCCTCGCGGTCGGCGCCTTTGGGCGTGCGGTCGAGGTATCTATATGGTAAGAAAGGGTAGGGAGATGGTAAGAAAGGGAAACACACATGTACATACACGCAGAGTGATTTATGGGATTTTTTAAGCAGAAAACACTGTTTAGATGAATATGTTGATAGAATGTTGTATTTAAATTGTGTGTCAGTGCCCTTGGGAGTGCGATCGAGGTATCTATGGTGAAAAGATGGGCTGTTGGGGTTTAAATAAAATCGAAACACACATGTATACGCGCGTAGTGATTTAGCAAAGACACCGTATAGAGAAATGAGTTTAAAGTGTATGAACGGCATAATTTGATCATTAGCCGCTCAGCGCCTCCTATATACATGTATAACACTTCGTATATATGGAAAATACAAAAGAAATATGTTACATTATATTGAAGAGAAGAAATATGAATCGCGTAAATGAGACCGCTCATATATGCATACCAAACGCGGTAGTTATAAAATATAAAATACTATATATAAATACTTCCACGATAGTCGATGATTAGTGATTGAAAACTGCCGTTTAAGTAAACAGCGAACGAGTGTTTCCGGAAAAGGAGATTAAGTGCTCAAGTTATAATAATAACACTCCCTAAACACGTCGGCACACATTCTAGCCTATGTAGAGACTAGGAAGAGATTTCGGGGAGACCGCCAAAGCTATGGACTTTGGTACTGCGGGTATATCCGTCTAATTTAACGGGCTGTATCCCACCCCATGTATGACCTTGTCGGTCTGTATCCTTTGGGGTTTTATCGTTGTGTCTGTAAAGAAATAATATATAATTCAGAGCGAGCTCAAAGCTCTTTTTTTTTAAACGTTTATAAAGATAAATAACATGAATGATGCGGAGCCATTTTACAACTTCAACAACAGGTGTACAATTATTCACTATTATGACGGCATTTGAAGAAGCTGAACATTTTTCGAATCAAATGGAAACCATTTATTATTATGAATATGAATATGAAAATGAAAGATAGTAAATGTTTTTTATCGGCTAGTACTTCGGATGTCGTTTCAGTTTAGTTGAAAGCTTACTGCATTTCCTTTATGAATAAATTATAAATCTAAACGGTTTCATCTCACGGTGGTGGTGTGTCACCCCTCGGGTTATGACCTCATTCCTCGAAACATACGAAAACAAACAAAATGGATCAGCGACGTCAGACAAACAATATATTACGTGATCAAACAATAATAAAGTAGGCTCCGAATGAATTTCATTAAATTTTAATTGGTCTTAAGATTGAATTAGGCGAAATAAAAATTGAATGCCAAGTACTATAAAGCCACTGAATTGAGGCACTTCATAATGGGAATGAAGGGTACGCCCTGGTAATCGACTTAAAAAGCGATCATCACTGCAAGGGGGTCATGGCCTGAAGACGATCCCTCGCTTGATCCCCGCCGCGGGGGGTCAAACGACGAAATAGTGTCGTTTGCCTTTCAACTTGTGAAATACCAGGCCATACATGTTCAGCTTTGTTTTTCGCTTTCGGTTGTTGTTTTTTTTTATGTTTTATTATCTTCAAAAGTAGTGCAAAATAAAAATCGATTGACACTTTTTTTTTTCCGGCTGGCCATATTTTTTTCGACTTCCAACTACCTGGGACTACTTTTTGTCATTCACAAGAAGCAATGGAATGTTGGTATTTACTATGAAAGTGTAGATGGGGGATCAATAGAAGAAAAACATGTTTATGTCAATTGCAAATGACGGAAATATAAATGCGCCGATACGCCTACAAATTGCATCTTAGAAACCGAAAGCTTTGATGATTGGCATTTTTATGTGAACCCGTCGATTCCTGAATAAGGTGCTGACATTTTAAAGATGTGGAGGTATCAGTTTCTTGAATGTCCAAATGGTGATGATGTGATATATCGAAACCAGCACGCGACGCCATCAAGTTTTAACACCATTTTAATAAACTCCTTTTTAGAAGAGTGGGAGGACAAGGAATCCCCATGGGGCAAGAGTTGAAATGCAAAACATAGGTGCCTGGATGAAAGGCAAAATGCGTAGATGCTATGACGTTTATGTTTAGATTATAAACAAATTAATCACATAATGATTAGGCTATCCAATAGGGAAAACAAATGAACATAAGACAAGATGATTAAATTTATGCAAAGGAACTTGTTTCATGTCTTTTTGTTATTATAAACTTTTCAAATAACAGGGACAAACGTTTAAACTATATATAAATCATATGACATCAAAAGGAAACCATGGTGACGAAAGCTGCTGCCCACGCAGTTTTGTACGATTTTCTCATTAAATATTCCGTCAGTTTCTCGGGAAATATCCCCGGGGGACTTTGACCCCAGTTGTTTTACCAGCTGGACCAACAATGATATATCCATCTTATAAGACTCATGTTATGGACCACGTGATATTGTGATGACGACAGAGTAATGTGAATGACACTTGGATCATAGATTAAGAATTTATAAAATGAAATTATGCGTTTTATCAAAAAACATGGTCCAACCATTGTTGAATTATAATATACCATAATCATATATATATTTTTTATAATCATGAAATTTAAGGTCCCTGACCCATGGGTCTCCCCTCACCGCCACCCGAAGACCCCTCCCTCCATAAAACCACCCCATCGCCGCCTAATCCTGCTTTACCGTTATCTATATATACCCACCTGGTATAATTGTGCATGATCATAGGCGTTGAGTTTGCATTGTGTCTGCAACTATCCCCTTCTCTATCCCCTACCCCTCTCTACCCAAAAAGAAAATGATAATCGTGCTTGGCATACCTTGTATCGTAATGCGTGATGAATCGTGCCGGGTTGTCCTGCGTCTGCACGAAGCGGTCGTTGTTCTCGGTGAAGCCCGTGTCCTCTTTGAAGCCGACCCCTGTGCGCCCGAGCCGATCGGCCTGCGACGGGGCCGGGCGCTGTACGCCCTGGTACGTCGCCGTCGTGATGCTGTGAACAACGAAAAATAGGATAGTTAAGGATTGGACGATAACCCCGTTTTAGTTTTAATAAGTAGCTTAAGAGCTAGCTTAAGAACTGTCCAAGCCAATCGGCCTGCAAGGGAACCGGGTGCTGCTTGCCCTGGCACGTCGCCGTCGTGATGCTGTGAACGAGTACAAGGGTAATTAATGTATGTGTATCTCTTCATCATAATAAACAGATATGTATATTATATCACGCGCATTCGGAAATTGATTTACAAACTTGACAATACATCTATATTCTTTATAACACATTACTCTGGATACATGAAGCACGTATATGAAATATAAAGATATTCATGGAGTGAATCATAGCAATAAGTAATTACAGTAATTCGTAATCAATCTGTTCTATATTTAAAAACAAAGTTAATTTTCTCAGAGTGACGAATATTATAATATGAAAATAATAAGCATAAATGTGCCTTAATATAAAATCTTTGTATTACAAATGATCGTATTAAGGCTATTCGCTTTACATGACATTAAACAATAGAACAAAAGAGATGATAATTATTAATGAAATATAATTCCAGGAAGGCAAGGCTATGTATTTATTCATTATCACCGAGTAAACAATACGAGTTCTATTTTAAGACCTGATCCAGATCTATTCTATACAAATAAATGGCATGCCCCATAAAGGGGTCACAGGTTAAATCGATCCGACCCCTGCGGTTATCAATCTTTCATCTAATATTCGCCGTTTATCGACCCCAAAAGGGTCTTTGGTGCATCTTAATGATGTCATTAACGGTATGTTTGCTAAACTGAATTTGATGACGTACATATTTCATTGTGAATTATACAATTTAATTGCGAGTAATTAGAGACAAAAGAAAACACGAATTCAATGAAGCATGAAGTGACGTCAGTTTTTAAACATTCATGTGTGACACTGATGCCTTTTGAATGTTTGTTGCTATTAATATCAGCAGCCTTCCAGGTATGTATGCTTTATAACGCAACTATGAGCCATACATATCCGCGATAAATATACGTTTCAATTGAGGGGGAAAAGTAGATAGTGCTTCCATGTAAAGAAACAAACATGTATTTGCCTAATTATTTAGGTTTTAGAACAAAACTATCAAGTTCTATAACATTAAGTTATTTTATTCCAATGAGACTTTCCAATAATCTGAAATATGGTAAATCGACGCAGGTCGGGAAATCACTGTTTCTAGAGTATGCTGAGGAGAAAGTTAGATATCGTCCATATTAAGGATAATTGACATTTATGCATAGGTTTCTAATTACAGTGCTCTTGTAGCATTTGAAAACAATGTAGATCCGGTATTTAGTGGCTCTGTGATGTTCACATCCTGCCGAGATAATCTTGTTTTGTATTGGATTCCGGAAACTTCTTTTGCAAAGCTACATTGCGAAGTACCGGATTACGACAACGAGAATCAGACTAAGTACGGATAAAACAAAAGAGATAATATTATATAAATATATAGCACTTATGCAGATATAGTGAAGAGGTGCTATATATTCATATCATTTTCTCTCTTTTGTTTTACATATAATGCGCGTCGCTCGAAGTAGGTCAGGCCGTTCGTTTTTACGAAGGTTAATCGGGCAAAAACGCCGTACGTACGTGACCCTTCCCAGGAGACGAAAGAAGATAGACGAAATTCTATACCCCCACCACCTAAACCCTCCAAAGCGCCCTAACCCCTTTGTCATAGACTACACCATGACGCACAAGAAGACTTGCGAAAAAATACGCTGCATAATTGATACTTGATTGTATGGCATTCTCGGCCTTAACAAGGCGGTGACAAGTCATAAACATGATTGATGGCAGGTATATTCGTCCGAGCGTGTCCTTCGCTCAAGACCCCTTCAAATCGAGAGGGGTGGGGGGGGGGGTTGTTGAGCTTGAGAGGGGGGCTGAGGGCAGAGAGGGTGCTGCCAGGATATACAGCCGTGACTTGTTGCTCA
>LQRL01019526.1:3586-17187 GCA_001703475.1 Hydroides elegans
TTGTCATTGATATTCGTCCTTCTATTAACCCGAACGCTTGAAATATATTCCAAAAATATCATTAGGTAACTACGGAACTAATATCAATTTATGCTTATATTATTTGCTTAACTTCGATAGTAAATAACAGCATATTTTAAGTAAATCTTAAGCTATTATAATCACCAAAACAGTTCATAAATTATATACATCATTAGGGTGTTATATGTAACCGGATCTTTGCATTTGTTTCATTCTTAAACATTGTTTTGGGCAAATATTACTTATTGATCAATGGTAGAAAAGCTAAAAATAAAGTGTATTGTTTGTTCAATCAAAATCGACTGTTCATGGACAACGGTCTTCAGTACTATGTTTATAACATATCATACCCAACGCATCTTCTCAGCTTTCAAAACAATGTTAATATTTATTTGGTTCATATCCATAATATTATAAAGCAATATAAATCCATAAAAATTGTGTGTTATTGTACGACGTACACATACATTATTATCCTAATATTTTGTAACTGAAACTATTCATTTAATGAAACTGCATAGACATCATACATGTATAACCAGTCATGACCTTAACTTTACCGGTATTTTTCAAAATGGAAATAGGCGCTTAAATATAGCGAAACGAGTATAAATTTAGGTGTCTGGATAAAAAAATGTGACATCTCATGGCCAAACTTAGCTGGAAAGCGAGGACTGGTGATAAAAAAATGCTTTTATTAACGAAGAAACATGTGGGGAAAGGCATTATAGACCTACTCCTAATCTCCCATTAAACTGCTTATAAATTCTCAATTTCATGGATATTTTTTATAAAACATAGCTTATTGTGATGAAGAAGGGTTGGAATGTAGATAATCTTAATCTAGCATGTTAAAAACCGATCAGAACACCACCATTTTCATGTTCAAACTACGTATAAATTGGTATGAAATGATAGCAGAAAAACAGCTCTGGCCACCCGGAACATTTTAGCCCTTTAAAAAGCTGCTATGTGACGTCACGCGGATTGTAGCTATAACATAAAGACAAACATAGCCTTCGAACACAACAAAAATAGCAGCAAAACGCGCTGCTGCTTTTTGGGTTGGTATAAAATGGGAACAATAATCAAGGTCAAATCGATTTTCGACACCGAAATAAAAATTGTTGACTCTAGTTCAGATATGAAGCAATATCAATGCAACGTTATACGATTGCTTTCGATTATTTCATTGTTGTTGTCATATTTTTTAGTACTTGGCGCTCTAATATTTAGCCGGGTGTATGTGTTGAAAAGCAGCTTTGTTTACAAAATGTTTCAATAAATCATGTAAGCGAGATGTAATAACACATGATGTGTATCAATGATTTCAAAAACACCGGTAATTTTAAGTGTCCATAAATATTTGTGTGTATATCGATTCAAATCGTCATTCCTATATTCAGAAATAGAAAGAAAATATATATTTAGATACCCGGCTTGATTTTATAATAGATGTTCTCAATTTTCAGACCTGGATAATTTATTGATGTATCTTCTTTTTGTCCTTTTATATATTTTAGAGTCTTGACTTTTGACTTGCTGAAGTTTGTTTTCTTGCACGTTTGAACAATTTAATTATGATCGGATAATAAGAGCAACACGTCCTGTTTTGAAATATGCATATTCATGTTCGTTCGTTTGTTATAATGTGATGAAAAAACATCCTTTTATAACTAAACGGTCATATTTTTAAAATCCTCTTGGTTGAGAAATTTCGAAAATATCTAAATGTATAGAATTCTATAAGCCAGTTTATATTTATTTATTTGTTTACGTGTGTGAATCTGTGTAATTTTGTTTATCGAATACATGTAACGGTAATTTTGTTTATTCCATGTATATTCCATGGCATGTTTCATACGTATTGTGGCTTATGCACAAACTATCCTTAAACATTTCTTCATTAATATTGGTCGTTTAGTTAATGTTAATACAATACATTCTTCATTCCAATACGATGGGCGACGACAGTTTATATTAGATCTCAAATATGTTGAATATGAATTTTTAACCCAACATCGAACTTTTTTGCCAAACCGAAAACCCCATCCTGTACACAGCGCCTCTCAACTTTCGTTTACTTCTAGGAGTTGGGGCCGTGTGTAACTGTATGCGAAAAGGTGCGCGGGCAAAAGCCCCGTAGGGCAAAAGCCCCGTAGGGCAGAAGCACTGCGATTTTGGCAGCTAGGGCGAAAGCCCCGCGATTTCAAAAATGAATTTAATTATTTCTTATTTCTATAAGCGCAAATATTTTTTGTTTTATGGCTTTGAATAATTATTATTATTAAACGAAGGCACTATAAAAATGTTGAATTCGCATCGCTGATTGCAATTATCGAGTTAATGTTGTAATCAATAGCGACAATTCTAAATTCATACAGGCATCCAGCTAATCCGATCATTTAAATAACAGGGCCGTTTAATGAGATCATGTATTTGAGTCGTGAATAGTTGCACTTTTAATTTTGGCTTGCTTGAATAAAAATATATCATCGATATATTTGATAAATTATGAAAATAGGTACGTAAAAGTATCGCGGGGCTTTCGCCCTAGCTGCAAAAATCGCGGGGCTTCTGCCCTACGGGGCTTTTGCCCTACAACCATGCGAAAACCCCCGAATTTCGCAGTCCCGATGACCCCCGAAAAAACGAGAGTTTCGGACTCTGCATAATAGCCTCTCAGCTGACCAAAGCCACGCGATGAAATGTAGGTCATTTGCCACGTCGGCTGACCACATTCAACACAAAAGTACATTTAACATGTGAGTGGTTTGACCTAGAACTCTAAGGCCGTGTTCACGCAAACGAAAAGGCTCGGAAAAAAACACGAAACCCGATATTTTCGAAAGCCACATTTGTATAAAAACATAGCAATTCATCCCCTCTGTTCACGCAAAAAATTAGGTTTTTTTTTGCGTGAACGCGCCTTAATATCAATAGAAAATTCGAAAGCTGAAGATGAATACTGGTATGTTAGCAAAGGTTTTGGAATTCGACCTTTGCCTTAGTTCTACTTATTAATATTTATGACAGGGTAACTTTTAAAAGCGTGGCTTCACGCCAAAGAGCTATTGGCTTTTTAAGTCCTATGAAGAAAATAGTGGAACAAAATAACTGGCGTTTCGCCCTGGAACAACGCTTCCACTGCTTTAATCGCAATTGAAATAGTGATCTTTAACTTGATCTCCTCAAACTAAATCTTACAATAATTGGATTTGTAATCATTCAGGGTTTTGTTGGCGGATCCATCTTAACACTTTGCTCTGTTTAGTTTACAAACACTCGATCTCTATACCATCACTTGTAACCGAATTAAGTTGACCTACATTTATCTACAGTACCTACATTTAATATTTGACAAATATCATTTTTGCATAAAAATCGGTCTAAAAGACATTGAAGGGTTAACATAACTTGCCTTAAAGAGGTCTGGATCACAAACGGACAAAAAACTTTAGGTGCATTTTGTGTCTTTACTTTTTTCTTGTGGAATATATCTCAGGATTTTAAATACTCTAAATGGTAACTACATGGAAGCATCTTAAGTTCAATAACAATATTGACCATTATTTATGCATCATAATCATGTGTCACTTCTATTTACAGTAACTTGAATCTAAAATTAATCTAAACCAAATTTGAATGCGGGTCAGCACGTGCGAATGTTAATACCGTTTGTCCACTTCGAATCAAGGTCTCGTTTGTGCAGCGAGAGTTTAAAAGTCAGCGTCCAAAATAACAGCAAAAACTACCAGTTTTTGTGTGCTTGAAATCAAAATATTTAAGTTTCTCAATTGCGTTTTAATTGCAAAATGTCACAAATGACTTTAAACAATGTACAACATTGTTAAACATTCAGTTGAGATGGTCCAGTTATCCAGTTTAATCGGTAAGTCCAATTCTGGTGCAACCAACGCACCCTTGCCATCTCTGCGATATGTAAAAACAAAATATAATTAAACCAATATCGCTAAGGAGTAAATAAAATAAAATAGGTCACTTTATTGTCTTTTGATTCCCCAGCGATCGGGAAAGCGCGTGGATTAATCGAAACTTGAAACCGGACACCCGCTTATCCCGAAATGTGTTCATTTGATCCACCGACAACGAAAAACTCATCAGCTCAAATTCTATTTGTTCCAGTTGACGGAACAGGTCAAGATAATTTGAGACACCTCTTCATTGATATCAGATATCAACTATCAATATTATGTACCGACGCTAAGTGCAAAATCATTCACTCCGATTATTAGCCCTCTTTTAGAGATAAAGCTCTCTCATATGGTTGTTTGAGGCCAAAGTTATAAATCTAATATGCTCTTGGTAAATGATGTCAATGCAATTAAGGTTATTTTTATTTAAAATTGGAAATTTTTAAGTTTATTCTGACCAAATAAGTGTCGTGAAAATGTCACAAAAGGATGAAAATACAAATAATTTGCAAGAACGAGCTTCCGAAATCAGAGCACCGACAAACCCATACTCTCGACTTCCGTGCACAGGCGTTGGGGAAACTAATCCAATATAACGGGTCGAAACGACATATAAAACACTTAAATATATGAAAATTATAGATAATTGAAATTTAATTGAAATTTCATTGAAATCATTAAGAGACTTACCGTGTCTTCCTCTGTATCCACCGGTGTCACCTATAAAGACAGAAAAAAACATATTTTTTAGAAATATTTTGTTATATTTTTTCTTATCTGACACATCTTGTGCTCAGCGCCTCCTAAACTCAGGAGTTGAGGCTCCGTGAGGCAGGATGACCTTCCAAGAAGATATGATAATGTTTATTAATATACCAGTAGCTACAAAAAAATCAACACGATAGTATAATTCTTAGCCCCAAAAAAAGACATGTATGCGTACTAAAGGTAAGTGATTAAACAATTTTACGGAGAACACATCATCTTATTAAAGATCTATTAGATATAATATAATATAAATTCACAAATTAATTCATTCGACGAATTTGCACGCCCCATCAGTCCTTTTACTTATATAATCCATTGTTACCGATTATAAAACAAAGCCACCCAACTATATCCTCGCTCCATTTGTCACGCAATTGTCATTAACATGTCAAAGTCACATGGTGTGGTGTCTCTGGCGACAAGCGATTTATTCTTGAAAAAAAAACCTCGATTCATTTATTTGGAAAATAATAGAAATTTCTAGCGAAACCGACTAATTACAGACTTTTAACGAGCATCAGTCCAGATTATGCAATTTAACAAAAGGATGTCCCGTTGCTCAATGTGACAGAAGGGCCCACAGCATGTAGGGTTTGCATACAGCAGTATTGTCAAGCAGAATGATAATGGCGACATTTTTATTTGATTCTGAATCAGCTAGAGATTGTTTTAGTAAAATGCTAGGTTCGTTGATATACTGGTAGGCATATCGTTGCTTATAGTTTCAATAAATAGAAGTTCACCGATTGTGTTAAGTTGGCATATGTATGGTATTCTGTGCAAACCTTAGCAGCAATGAATGAATACCAAATAACTCCTACGGTCCGGTACATGAAATATTGGATCTAATATCACAATCTTAAACCAGATTCTATCTTGTGCAAAGCAAACATGTGAACATGTTAACCACCCGTGATGAACAACTCAAGTTTCTTTTGCCTACAAACACAGCAACTAAACGCAAGACCACATCTCGTTCACATGATGTTACGTCATTTCGTGTAATGCCAAATAATATGTATACAGATTCAAGGTTGTATGCTAGGCATATGTATATAGCGGAATATCGTTAAACCGAAACTCTTTAGGCCGATGAAAATTGATCGGATTCACCTATTTTCGGACTATGTTTTAGTTTTATAAAGACTATCTAGAGCCTGAGATCGAACAACATATCGGTTTATATGTTTTCGGTTAAATGAAGTTCAACTGTATTAATACGTTTACAACTCCCACAGTGTTTTTGAAAACAGTTATAATAACATATTTGTTACAAAAATATACAAGACTGTCCAAGGACAGTGCGCCACATCTTGCTTACAATTTAGGTTACAAAAACTGTACGTCAAATTAACTTCAATTGAAAGCTTAACATCGTATCCTGGCATTCAACACACGAGCAATTGTTAAAGGTTTTGAAAAGTGGAAAGGCGGAACACTAGTTGCTAAACAATGTTCAATCATATGTTCGAAAGAACATATCATTCACATAACACGGCAAGTACATCTGAGGACGGGTCGTTTAATTTAAAATTGAACAAAGCAGAGCTTATTGTATATATGAAATATTTCATTTCAATTTCTTTCCTATTAAACATCCAATCAAACTTGAATAGAAGAAAAGCTACCTGAACGATAATAAAATTTCAAGCATTTAACCTGTTTGATATAACATCCGCGGCAATTTCAAATGGCCGCGGATTTGTTCACCTTTGTAAATCATATATACAAGCTAATTTCATTAGACACTTTTGTGAACACCGAAAATATATCCCTTTTTGATAATCGAAGCATTATGGTGTGTAAAATTGGTCCCGAGATACCCTGAAAGGCAGAGCAATTTCAATTGTTACGTCATAATCACATGATCGCAGCATAAATAAACACAAGTTTATTCTATAAGGTTTAAATGGTGAGATATAAGCACTTATATCTTTGCTTATATAAGCAATATAAGCATAAAATACCACAACTAAAATGCACAATCTCCCAAGGAATATTTTAAACCAAGTTTCATTAAAATCGTCCAACAACTTTCGGAGGAGTAGCATTTTGAAAAAAAAAGTCTAACGAACTAAACAAATAAATATATATATGTATATACATATAAATCAATAACGGCCAAGCGATGAGACAACCCCCGTCTTGCATAGCAAGCCGTGGCTAAAAAGTAAGTTAATACATATTTCCAATAATAAACTCTAATCCTCTATAATAACTCTAATAAAAACTATTTTATCTTGACAACAATATACCCGCAATAATAGCAGATATCAGTTCCATCTTTTTTACGATAAATTCTACACCAATGATGCATGCATTAACCTCATTGTTTGCAACCTGGTGATTTTGATAATCTTTTAACAAATAGCCCACTCTATCATTACGGACAAAAAATCAACTTGAACATGCGCGAGCCCCCTGCAATCAACGCGAATGAGGCATGACAGTACTTTAGTCCGCTTTTTGTCACTCAAAAAAAATGTTTATTTTTAAATTGGGGATGGAGGTGTTGAAAAACAACAGATGTAGCTTGCATGACTATCTATGATATAGAGCAGGGGTGGACATGGTCATTTCTAATGTTGACCCTACTGTACTGCACTGTTGTGGCGGCAGTTCATCATTTTCGAGATGTGTTTTACCCTTTTGTCAAAATGTTGGGACACTATTTCTGGCAAGAAAAGGTTCATGAGAAATATTCGAAATAGTTCTTAGTAGAAATATATAATATCGCGGATTGGGTTACTTAAACATACATGTACCGACAAAATCAGTCACCTTGACGCACGTCACCAATTATATGCATTTGACCAGTATGGATTTGAGTCGAGTTCGAGATTCGGCTTAAAATATCAAAGCAAATTATAAGAGAAAACAATTTACTCACATTCTTTATTCTCACATTCTCCATTCCGATTGAATGACACTTAAATCAAGACAATATAGCAATACTTTTTTGAATGGCTCAAGATAAGACACTGAGAGAGTTTTATCCAGACAATGTATTTTTCAAATTCCTCAGTAATCTCCTTACACCACTTTTTGTTCACACTTTTCAACAATACCAAATTTTCTTCACATAATTGAACTATAAAAACAATACTTCAACAAAATCAAATCGTCGAAGGCCTCTTAATATATATTTGTTAATCCGTAACGATGCCACCATTCCGAACACAATAATATTATTCGATGGGCTTTTTACGAAACTTGCAAAAACTGGCATACTTTTTTTCTTTGACTCTTGACCCATAAAATGGATCAATGACGGTTATTGTCTCAAGTCTTTTCTCGAGCCGTAAAGTTCCATTGTTAGGTGATCGTTACGAAAAGAGCACTCACTGATCAAAAAAGCACCAAAGTCAAAGTGGATCATGATGAAGAATACAGAATTAGAAGATCCAACAGGACCTAATCTAGGAGTAAAAGAATAAATGCTGAAATCACTTATTCAATTCTTTTGTTGACCAAATCTGGTGATCACAAAAGTGCGTGAAGTCAATGTTTCGAAAACAAAAGAGCAAATCGAGAAACGGATGATGATTTAAGAGTGAATTCAACAAAATTTAAAATAATGATACCAACTCGGTATTTTATTTACCAGTAAGTCTGTGCTCATATTGAACATGACAAATGATCATGATCATACATGTGTTATTATTATGCAACCTCTGGCATCTTGGATATAGGAGAATATGGATTGTGAGCAGAAAGCAAGGTCCTAATGTCGTTAGAGCAAGGTTTTTTTTCTATCGAAAGGCATAGCACACGTAGTTTGGAACATTATTTTGCGAGTATCACAACTCCCCAAGAAAACTCACCCCATTGGTTTGGTTGTAATGCAGCGTATTATAGCCATTCACCAAATTCGGATTGTTCATATCTAACACGAGCCCTTTCTGCTGTCTCGCACAGTCCTGACACACGGACGAACTATCCGACGGCAGCCCACACCGCGAACACACACCCGCTTTCAGTGTCTTAACGGGACTTCGCAAACTACTCGCGCTCGCTTTCCGGCGCTTCCGATTTTGCCGTCGTTCGATGCACGAGGGACAGACCCAGCACATATCCATAATACTGATGAAAGGAAAGGGACGCGGAGAGCCAGGGGTGATCGGGAAATGGAGCCGATCCTGATTGGCCGAAGGCTGATTTCCGGAACCGGCTGAAGATGAATCCCGATCCGAGGTTACATTGCTGTCAGTGTCGAAACTGACCATAGGTCGCGGGGACACTTGCAGTCGAAGCGACATCCAGATATCGTCATTCGTTCATATGCAGCTTACTAATAATTAATTTTGCGTATATCCACTTTGTTTACGTTTTTTTTTTAAATCCTCATGTGTGTTTGGTGTTGTTATCCATGCGTGTTGTGTGCTAGCGTTTAAATACAATAACAGCTGATGTTTAAATCCCGGTGTGTGATGTGAAAAACTCGTCAAAATAAGAATCTAAACTAATTTATTGTTAAATCCAACTTAATGTATGTATCAATGAAGTGTTGTTCTTTCTTGTTGACCGGTTGTCAATTTTCGACTTTTGATTTTAATGTGTGTAAATAAGATCTTAAAAGCCGGTTTTTCCTCACTTAACATTTGCAGCAGCTAAAATCAGCTGAGGCGTTAATGAAATGCAAAAGGCCCTGACCTAGTATCATTTTGCCTCGCTCTGAGTTCGCAACAAAGGTACCTACTTAGTGCAGTGCTGTTGAACTATTTCTGTCGACCAATGAGAACGCAACACTGTTTAGAGTGGGGAGAAAACGCTGCTTGAATATAAGAGATGGTCAATAAACAAGAAACCTTCTCTTCTTTCAGGCCCTTCTATCATAGAGGAGCTCAAGCGAGGTATTAAACCAATGTTGTCCGAAAAATCTTCTGACCCAACAAACATGGATGATGCAACCCTTGACCGTGGTCAAATAGGACATTTTCATTCATATAATCAATAGAAAAATGATTGTATAAACACTTGGATTTATTGAATAACCCTATTTTTTTCAGACCATAATACAAATAATATGAGCAAACGCAGATTTTATCCTGCACATACTAACCACGCATTGTACATGGTATAATCAATAAGATCGAGTGTGTACCGGTACATATACTTATACACAAAGCAATTATATAAGAAAACCTGATGCAATCGCATACCGTTTCACATGTTATCATCAACAGATAATCATTTTGTTAATTGAAATAAAACTTGTGTTAATCTATGATTGTTAAACTTTTCATGGACATAAATTTCATCATAAAGTGTGCCCTAATGAATGTGTATAATCAAAACCAAAAAAACACCTAATGATAGCAAATAACTTAAACTTATGTTGCAGAATAACAGAGTCAATTTTTGCACATTATAATATCTTCAAAACAAAACGGTAAAATATTAATATAATTTCGTGCTGAACTATTTCGAAAACAAAATAAATCTAGGGTTGTTTAGTTTTTAAAATCTATCATTACTATTTGTTGAATGAATACCTGGACGTATTTGTTTTCGGGGCGAATCTGAATGCACATTTGATCAACAATTAAGAACTGCAATTATACACATGTGTATGGCACTTAATTAACACCTTCATTAACACAGATGACGTCTCACCGCAAATGGTTTATGGGCAAGATCTGACGTGTTCACATGTTTTTGTGAATCAGCTGATTTAAGATGTAACTACAGGTTCAGTCAAAATCAAAAAGTATGCGGCGACCGAAAATTTTAACGTCTGGTTATACAAAACAAAGAATATAGGCAATAAAATGCTTGTCAAGCATTCTTGTTTCTACTGTGGAATCATCTTGTTAATCAATAGCTGACTTAATAAAACATCCGCTATCATACACTTAACATAATATATTACAATGCACACATTAAGTGTGGTTTTAAATATGCACATATATGTCAAGCGATGTCATAACACTTGAAAGGAGAAAATGATAAGAACACATGTATATGAATAGCTCAACAAATAAGATTAAGAATTATTAAAACCAAATCGATTGTCATGTATATGTCCATCTAAAAATGTGATGTATGCCTATGGTTCCTTTGTATATTATGCATTAAGTTTAACGATAGCATGATTTACACCGGATTTACTAAAGAAATCTCATATAAAAGAGGATCAATATACATTCATGACTGTACAGTGAACCAACATATCGAGTCAACAGATTAGAGAAATAATAGCGGATAAGTACTGACCTCTTTCGACGGTATAAATCTACTTGGCCCATCACTCGCAAGCCTTGGAACTTGGACACCTCGATCCTACACAGAAAATATGACCTCATTAATATTCAAATTATCTTACAATGCGACCTTTTGATATACTATAGTTTTAATAGAGTGAAGTCAGTGGCATAGTCATACAGTAGAAAGTAAACCTTTTTATTTATTGAAACGTAACTGTACTATGATGAAAAGAAGATAACATCTTCATTTCATTAACATAGTTCACAATTTTTATATCAAACCACGTTTCAAACAAAAGGGTTTCAGAGCCCTCAGCATTTAATGATTGTCTATATAAATATCAAAACATGAAGTCAACATTTTTACTTACTTGTAAGTCTTGCAGAATGAATGCACACTTCTCTCTAACATTTTGAAACGGGCATGTAATCGCCAATCGTAAAATATCCGGTAGTTGCTCCCTTATCATATGTTTCAAATCCACCGTGAATCCATTCACACCTATATCAATGTCATTTTTATCCGATACCCCATTGGCGTGGGTAGTAAACGACGATATCGTTGGGCTTGCGTATCCATCGAGCCAATTTTCGAACATACTCATCACTGAGTCGAGAACATGAATCCGTGCATGGGGATCACGACTACAAACTCCAGTAAGAAGTTTCAAAGATTCAACGTCGCGAATTGGTGTTGTAGTGACAGCCTCCCCCATGGACGATTCTTAAAGAAACTGCTGCACTGAAAAATGAAGAAATTGCATAGTTTGAGTGTTGTTTTTTTTTTTTTTTTAAGTTTTAGTTTGAGGTATTTTTTTTATTAACGAGTATCGCATTCGAACAGGGATGCACAGTTTGATATATCTTGAACGGCCTTTTTGTCAATATCCGCGATCACAACATATTTACTACTCTATGTTAACCAGTTTCTGCAATCAACTTATAAGTGGATATGGCTTTTTTTATCGAATGAGGAACTTGTTTATAGCTATTCTTATTAATTGGTCGAATTTTTATTTGTTCCGAGGAACTAGGAGAGACAAAATTTGATATAACAATAATGTCAAATATCATGTGCATCATTTTTGCATTGGAATTAGGGAAACCCTCCACCATTTTTATTGTTATCTTCAAACCATTGAAATTTGCCATTTATTATACACCCCGAAATATGAAAGGAAACGTAGCCCAAACTTTCCTGACAAGCTTACTCCCGATAAACCTTTGAAGACTTTACACGAATCGATGCTACTTATTTGTTTATGATCGTTGAGTCCCAAATATCTATGATCTAATACTAATTTCATGCCATGAATATTATCCCATTGATCTGATAGTCAAACGGTGGACCCAGATGCGCTGAAGCTTTGAAGGGGCGGGGTTGCCCTCGAAGACCGTAACGGTGTAAGCAATAACATTTAATTTGACAAGCTGAAGGGAGTGTATCCCCTCTGATTCCGCGACGCTTATCCATATATTGGATGTATTTTATTTATTAAAACTAAGAATGACCAAAAAGGGAGTGTCTCTGGGAGTCGCATTTACTATTTAGGTCGAGCAAAACCGATGTTCTGATCCATGTAATGTTTTTTTTTTTTTCGGGAGTGTCAAATGCAAAGAAGCGAAAACAATTGTTAAATATACGATTTGTGAGTAAATTGTTTAGTTATAATATATCTTACCATTACGAGTAGTCATTATATAGTGACAACACTCGATAATTACTCGTACAAGTACTCAACGTATGAAAAAGCAAGAGTAAAAACACGTCTGATGAAATAAAACCGGCACGTTTAATTGCGAAATGTACCTTACTCATGAGCACAAAAATCACATCATTAAAATTAAAGAGCTTAGTAAAACAAACCTTTGTATTAATGGTCACAAGTAGTTCCTTAATTTTATTTTAAAGCCAATTTTATTAATAATTTCCACTGATTTTCACAAATGTTGTTAACCATCTGACAGGTGACCTACTTTAGTTATACACCTATTTTCTGACCAATCAGAAACATCCATTTATCCGAGAGACCTTCACCCTGTGGAAAATTTTGGCTCCGAAAATAAAGGGAGAGACGATTTCGTCATATTTTAAGTGGAATCCCGAAAAAAATATCTGGAATTCTACGTTCTTAATTTAGACCAACGTCCGATAAAAATATTCAATGAAGATGATTTGATTATGAAGGAAGAACTTGCAAACTTTCAACAAAACTTTAATGCCTTAAAAAAATAGTAGGTTACTTCTTCTAGTGAGCTCTCGAACATGTTAAAGAAATGGAACCGTTAATCACCTTATATATCCCAACCAAACTACATCATCATAAGCATGGACTACTATACTTTAATTTAAAAATCCAGACTAAACAATCGTATGCATCATATTCAAAAGGAAGACGCAATCCTAAGGCAAACCAACGCCATAAAATAAAGAAGCCATATTTCTGCGCAAATAACGACAGGCCTACTGGTATTTCACGGAAGATACATTTTCATTCGACAACAACTGTACTTTAGATACAAAAACTCCAATTTCTAAGCGTTTTGGTCATTTATCAAAAGCCTAGGTTAAAAAAAAACACCAGTGTGGACATCCTAAGGGAAAATGACAAACAAGAAGTCAAAACCGTCCAAAAGGCAACAATTCTCAACTAAAAATGTACCTGTGCGT
>LQRL01019535.1:1932-15734 GCA_001703475.1 Hydroides elegans
CCACAATGAAAATCAAACCAAAGGAAATGCAAAATTTTTCGAAATTCCTAAATAAATTTTTCGACAATGAGCTCAAAAATGAATATTTACCGGCTGAATATCTGAATCATCTATCGAACTTTATTTGTGGAATAGAAGGGCAAACAATAAATGAAAAAATACCAAATATAATATGGTGCAATGGATTAGCGGGTAAGAATGCTTTATTCTCAAATCAAAGAAAATTGATGCAAGAATTAACTATGCATGGAAAAGCGGACTTTGCGTTAATAACAAATATTTTAAAATTCTTGGCAGATAAGATCAAAGCGTCAATAGCATTACATATAAACCACGAGCGACCATTGACACTGAGACCATCTCAAAGAGATTTACGTGAAGAGATAATTGGAATAAATTATCAAAATAATGATTTTTCAATCATAGCAAAGCCAGAAGAACGTGAAAAAAACTATAAATAAAACATTTGATACATTATTTCGTTTCATTAGTGATTCAGATAACGAATCTGATAAAGAAGATACAAAAGAGACTTCTAGCGTCGATGAATGTGATCCAAAGATTGTAGCTTGTTCTCAAGTCGAAACAAAATTAAATCAAAACCATTTTGAGACATCGTGTGAAACAGGTGATATGATTGCAAGGGAAAATTTAGATAATTTAACAGAGCATATTCAGAGTTTAGTGAAAAAAGTATCAAGCATACAGTCAGAATTCACTACACTTGAACAGATTATTGCAAAATATCAATCAAGTAAGTGACAAAATGTTTGCTTTAAACACTGCTCTAACCTATTTCTAAATTCCATCAAGCGGCGCGGCCGAAAAGTTAAGCAGATCAATTGATATAAAGCTTTAGATTGTAAATACTGTGGTAGAAAACAAAAGAGTTTTGATATGCTTTTGTAACATATAGATCGCGCCCATAAATACAAT
Organism: Hydroides elegans; assembly: GCA_001703475.1. Lineage (NCBI taxonomy): Eukaryota > Metazoa > Annelida > Polychaeta > Sabellida > Serpulidae > Hydroides > Hydroides elegans. Next base: position 2,869 of record LQRL01019535.1, read on the forward strand.
CCAAGACTTAATGTATTAAAGATATAAGAACTATGAAGTAACTTACGCGTTTTTGAGGGCGATCTCTCCTCTTTTTCCCCGACCACCTGCAGTACGGTCGGCTCCACCCTTTGGTTTTCTATAGAAAAAAATAGAAAAAATATAGAAATCAATATAATATTAAACTTATTTTTTAGTAATATCCAGAATTATTTTGTTTTATTCAAAAAATCAAATTGAACTGCTTTGAACTGCTCTATGTATAGTATCTTTAATATTTACTCATAACTTAGCATATAGTAAAATTGCTGATATTTATTTTGTAATTAAAAATCTTAAACTTAAAAATATTAACTAGATTGATAATATTACATTAAACCAAATATATATTCAAATAAAAAAAAACTACCGGTCGGTTCGGGGGTAGTCGGCGGGTTCGCAGGCCGAAAAGTTAAGCAGATCATGTAATTAGCAAGATTTTTTAACACAAATTGACAGTAGATAACGAAAAAACCAGTCTTACCTTACACACATACTCCTCATCAAATGTGGGAAATCGATGAAAAATATCGCTAAAAACTACTATCTTATTTTCCATATATTTGGCACTTTTCCCATGGGATTATACACAAAATAGATCACTAGAAGATTGGACGTGTGAAAACCATTAGTTTAAACTTTAATATAATGCTATTTTTTTCGAAAATGTGCATAAACATAAACCGATGTTAAGCAACACACATACACTTCAATAAACTGGCATTGAATAAAATCATTTTTTTATTTCCAAAATAGTTTCGAGTTTAAACTATTCATATTTTTTGGATCATACTGACTTTAATGTGTAGCTTGAGCAAACTTGTGCGAATGGCCAGTTATTGGCAATAACGGAGTACTTATAATTGATGTCCTTTGTAGTCGGAAAAAATCAAAATGTTTTGAACACACAACAGTAAATGATGAAATCTGAAAAAAAAACATACAAATGTATTTCAATTATTACTGCAATAATATATAACAATATATTTACAAAACATATTAACTACCCCTCTCCCTCTCACGATTTTTTCGCATTTTCGAAAGGTGTTTTTCTTTTGCTTTATTTTAATAACGCTGCCCATGGGCAACAGGTCCAACTTTACTTAGGCTTTATGATGAAAATATGTCCCTCAGAAATGACGCGGTGGGGGTGCTTGGCGAAAAAATACTTTGCCAAAACATGATGCGATCAGCCTTATTTTTCTTTGTGAAACCCATTTGGTGCACTTAGATTGGGCCACAGTATCCCTTTCTATTGCTTCACTGTTTTTCAGAGCAACTGTTTGTTTTTCTAGAAAAAAAATAAAACCTTCGTTATTCATTTTTTTAATCGTCGTGTTCAGTATCCATAAGGGGACGTGCTGGACGTAATGGCAGATAAACTTGCTGGCGGACCTTACTTCTGACTTATTTGACCATGACGCTCCTTAAGAGCATCCCACAAGTCCCTGATCGACCACTCGCCATCGTCTTTCATGGCAAGTGTATAAGCCGCATTCCCGACCAAACTCGCAGTCAAGTATCTCCCACACTTTTCTGCTCCCCGCTTATTTGCCCTGGTGCAACTTTCGAGCTGTGACTTAAACGCCTCCCAGTTGTCCCCATTAAATTTAGAGGGTTTAACACTATAGCCCTACGGATATTCTGGATAACTACGAGTGTTAGGCACCGGGGATGCAAGTGCTTCTTTCAAGGTAAAAAAACCTATAGGGCGGCTGATAGTAAGTTCCATTCTCCTCATTTCTGCTAGGAGGCCTACTAAAGGTTACCGATAGACAATAGTGATGCGGCGATCGGCGTTCGGCAAAGTTTTAAGGATGGCAACCAGGAGCTACCGAGATCGAGGAAGAAGAAGGCTGAGTTATTAAGCTATTATTAATTGGATTTGAATTGGTCTTTTGTCTTCGGAGGTAGCTGCTGTAGGTGTCTTATATGGAGATAGTTCCGGGGTATCTCTAAGTTCGACACAACACGACTCTATTTCAACATTGTACTCACTGATTCTAGAACGGTTTGGACACGTGGATATTCACAGTCGAGTAAACCAAAGTGATCCTGTCTTGTAGGGTCATATGCATTCGGTTCAGGCTAGCTGCCACCAAGGTTGTTTAATAATGAATTACTTAACCACAGGGAAAAATGTTACTTGACGTTTACGTATTTTTTGTACTTTGATGCGGCTTTTGGCTCGTGAACCAAGCCGTCTTTTATTGCCTTTGTCGCTCGATGATTCGTCGATTTAAGTCGTTATACAAGGGTTTCAAAGTTGTCTTTTCGTACATAAACAACATGTATTTTGGAGGCGGTTATCCTCTGAAAACGAATTGTGTGCCATAGCGGTGATTCACTTTGCAATCGAGATTACTTTCAATATAAAAGATGCATTCTAAACCGAGATAAATACCTTATTTTAACACAATTTCATATGTGTTTCTCGCAACCTATGCATAGTCACATGCCACGTTTTGCACTGGTAAATTGGGAAAATCGACACCATCTTATATATTCAGAGCAACATCTGAATGTTACTTTTGTAGAAAAACGATAACTGATCCTATGGAAAGAGTTGAGTGAATAATCTGAATCAAAAGTTTCGATTCAACATTTATAGAGTGACAATGATTGTCAAGCAATGAAACCTGGTAATTTTACTTTAAAATTAACTTTAAGTTCTATTCAGGTTTTGTTTCAATGTCTTGTTTGGTGTTTTAACATCATAGAAGTCGACCCATCGATGCATGTTTGACCTTTGTGGTAATTTCAACCTTACACTACCACTACCCTAGTCTTTGTTGATATGTTAGTTTCATCAAAGTCATTTCATTCTATAAGTTCCGATAAAATGAGTAGAGATTTCTTAGTATACGCATATCCCATTAATGTTATTACGTTAGGATGACGAACTTAAGCTGTTACATTCACCTCATGTGACATTCGTGCATTAACCTTCACAATTAATTCGATTTGTGTATATGTTTCTGGATATTTAAGGTCACCAACTTATATTCGGAATCAATCACAAAATTAAACTAAGATGAAATTAGATTTTAACTAAGCATTACCATGTTTGTTGTTATTAAATCTGTCAAAGAGCTTGCGCGCCACCCGATTATGAAAAAAGTTATACTTCCATTCAGTTGTTAAAAGTGTTGTCATACGAGACTCATTATAAAGTATCTCATTAAACATTTAAAAATTCATGTGTGGAACACATACAATGACATTTACAGTTACAGTTTCCTAATATAAAATAAACTGTGATGGTCACTTACACATTATTCTGGAATAAATCAATGATGTTCTCAATATATAATGAAAATTTGTTATTCAAGTTCATTTTGAAGATTTTAGCAATTAATTTATTTTGAAGTGATATTGTATGACATATAAACTTGCAGTTTTTTAAACTATAATTTGTCTTGTGGTGTGTTATATTTTAATCAAAACGTTTTATTTTACTTTCGAAACTCAGAAGAAAATCATACCTGAAGTAATGTGAGTAATTATTTTGATAATGAGTTTGAATCATTGATAAATACATTCGAAATTGATTAATTGCGTTTTGTGTTTTCTTATATTAAACTTTAATTTTAATTAATTTGGTGTTCTCAACGATGCAATGAGTGCTGATTTATTTGTAAATATAATAACTATGTTACTGTAGACCTAAATGAAGTATACACTTTTTATTAATTCATGATGGAGTATTGTCAATTGATATATTATATTATATATGCATTTGTATTTTTAATATTCATCTAAATAATTACTTATGTCGGACAAATCAAATAACCCTGATTGACAAATGTTTTTTTTTAACACGTATAATTCCTTACCTTTTGGCAAGACTAATTGACATTTACATTCGGCACATGTGATTTTCACCTTTCGTAAAACATATGCGATTTCGGTAAACATACAATTTTAAGAAACCACGGCCATTAATAATTTGTAATTTTACATTTTAATTTTTACAATTTTACATCAAACCGACCCTGAATACTGTGTTTACAGTATCGATCATATCTCGGCTGTTAGGAACATGACACGTTTTTCCTATGGACAAATCCAACGCGTGTGGCATACAGTGTGTAACAAAAGCTAAATCATTTTTGTTCTGGACCAATGCTAGAGCACCGAGTTCGGACGATACCATTTTTTCCCTCAAAAAGGAGGGGATGGCGATCGTTATATTGATGTTTTGCTATGGGATGCTTATACGTGTGTCAAAACCATTCAAAAATATATATAAACACCATTGAACGCTCGCATCTTCATTCATTATACAATAAACACATATAATTTATTGTTTCTAATACTGTTTACATCTAACACGTTAAATTTTCGGTATTTATGGCAAATTTGCAGCCACATGTAATATGTTTTGCTATGTATAACAAAAGTTATTTCTTAAAATATATGTTCTTTCATCGTTTGAGCCAACATTCACTGCCTTGAAATAAATCTTATCAACCCGATTCCGCGGCAATCACAACCGCCTTTTCCCAGTATTTGGTTGTTGTTTAAGCGCACCCATGAGCTCCCTTTCTCTCTACTAAAAGGTAGTTTAGCACTGTCATGTCGGGCTAAACATTAGCTATATCCATACATACACTACATGTTCTTGCCTGTCAAAACAATAGCTGCATTTTTTTCATAAAAGAACATTATGTGTTTTTTTTGTATTTAAGTTCAATTTGAATTGTTGATACAATTACCAAGTCCAGCCACACTTTTCTTTGCATACTTTCTTAGCCCAATTGTATTAATACTCAAACTATCTTCCTACGCTAACTATTCTCTAACGCGCTTTTTATCTCTCTTAAATATTGTTTGGTTTTGCTTTTTGCACTATTCTTGCCATTTCTTCAATTGATCACATTTTGTTTGAAAGCAACGGTATAACGTTTTCATTGTCGAGGTATTTTGTTTCTTTTTAGAAAGTAACCTGTCGCATATGTGCTTAATTTAAACATTATCATAATCAGCGTGAAACCGATTCAATCAAAAATGCTACTTCTCCTGGAGTTTTGTGCAATTATTTGTTAGCCGCAAGAATTACGGATAAGGCAGCAATGGTTTTTGGCGGGATGCAGACTAATAGGTTACCTCTTTTTTGCTTACATAAATTGGTAAAAGCACCTGGTTTTCCGAGGAAAAAACTTGTACTTTTCGAATGCTGATGTTTGTCGTCAAAGACCCTTGATATAATAAGGTGTACTCTTATTAACTCCCATAGTATCCATAAAAAGGCCTGCTCACAGAATGGTGCCTGGATCTTTTTTGTACATTTGCAGCAGCTTTTGAAAGTGAATATAAAAACACCGATATGGGTTTCGCGTTTATATATTCTTTCATCATAGTTTTGACTAGTCCATGTTAATACGCATGTATTCTCTCTTTAAGGTATAATTCATCCGCTAAAATAATATTTTCCCTTTACAGTTTTCGTTGTGACATGTTAAAATATCGTTTGTTAAAGCGTCCATGATTTTCAAAAGGCGTTTCATGAGGTTGTTTTAGTGCAACATATTGGCAATATTATATTCGGAACATTTCTCCATTTGATAACACATCTCAATAATTACTGCTGTCGGGCAAATCAAATAACCCTGATCGATAAATGCCTTTTTTTTAAAGTGTGCTTGTGTGTGCAATGAGGGGATATCGAAATACATGTACACGTATAGGTAGTATGCATACAAAAACATCTGATATTAGAGATCGTTATTTATTCTCTATTAAACATTGCAACAAACATCGGTATTATTATTCGTTAGGCATACAAATATATATGTACATGCAAAATAAATGGGCATAAAAAACATATTACTTATTTATAAATTCATTATTTTAACACTTTTCTATTTCGTTTACCATGACTAGATACACTTGCAATGAAGTATACACACGGACCTTGATATACAGCATAACGACTTTTGTCATTTTAATTTCACATTCGCTATTATCACAGTCTATGACACAGGCAAAGGACGATCTTACACCATGGAAAAGCATTTTCATTATTCCAGTTGACCGCATAATGTTTGGAAACAAGTAAATATATTTATTTTATACCTTTCCTATAATATTGATAAATGCCTCTGATGCCAAAACCAACGTTCCTTGATCTGTGAATGCCTTTTCTTTTGTGAACTTGTATATTTCTGGATTTTCAAATAAAATTTGCTTTCACAGATATTGCAATCAAATGGTCGGTTGGTTAATAGAAATGTTAACCGATTAACCGATTTTAACCGATCATTATTGCTAGTGGTCTCCACTCATTTCTGTTTGTATCGAAAATATACTTAAATCAGTATTAACATTAATACTATAAATTAAAAAAATATATATCAATATTAAAAATGATCACTTATTAAATGTGACAAAGCAACCAATTTGATTAGAGAAACTCTTCAAAATATCGGTCAATCTCAAATTAGCATTGGTATTGCAGATTAGTTTGTACAACTGATAACAGGAACTTCCCGGTTCAAACAGAGTTTGGTTCGCAAGAAAAGAAATGCCTTCTGTTGCAAGATAAAACATTGTCTTGTGATGAAGCAGATTTTACAGTTGGTCTTGATCTTCAATTATGTAGGTGCTCTCTATAAACAACTGTAGTTGTTATCGGCATTTTTTCTTCAAGGCGACACCGTTTGAGTCAACATGAACTGTATCACTTCTCGGAGGTATTTCATCTTCAATTTGAAGCATTTCTTCCAAGACATGTTCTTTAAATAGGTTACTGTTCACACCTTTGTCCTGGGTAAAATAGGAATGGTCTCGATAAACATCTGTTAGGTCTCTCAATGAAGCCCTTTGTTGTTGAATAACAGCCAGAATGTGAGTACATAATAGGTGGTACTTTTGGAGATTTCTGACATGCGCCATTCGGACATTTAGACATGTAGCGCATTCCTGCCTCGTAGATCTCCATGTCAACAGCTTCGTCTGCCCAAACTTCGGCTTCGTCGGCTGACTCAGGCTCGGTTGCAGGTTTTGAAGCATCATTATGCTTCAAGGTTCTCGGTTTTTTAGTATATTTTATATCTAGCTGCACTCAATTTAGTTGTATATGTTTTGTACCCTTGGATTCTTTCTCCTTTAATTCTGTCATCAAATCAGAATCAATCGTTGGTAGAAATGTTGCTACGGCTGCTATTCTATGAAAGGTTTTTTCTACTTCCAATACCGACTTGGCTATCATTCTTTTTTGGAGTGATTCCGGTAGAGCAAAGTCGATCTGACTTGTCTCTGCATGACATAAAACAGGTGAAATACCCTCGATCTCCATTGTATTTTTAAGATGTGCGAAAATATACATATAGCGGATTGAAAAAGAAACCAAAGGCCTTCATGTAGTTGTTATAGGAACATTCATTTCAGTTCAAGTCCGTAAGTCTAACGATAGCCAACCCTTCCAATGTCCAAGTGAAAAAGTATACAAAGAATCTTCGATACGAGGAGTACTTCCACGAGATAAAAAAAACAGCGGATCTGGTCTAAAAAAACATTTCCTGACTACTTTTTATTGGAAGTGATTCAGGTAGAGCAAAGTCGATCTGACTAGTCTCCGCATGAAGTAACACAGGTGAGATACCGTCGATTTCCATTGTCTTTTTAGGATGTACGAAAATATACATGTAGCGGGTTGAAAAATATACCAAATGCCTTCATGTAGTTGTTATAGGAACACTCATTTTATTTCGAGTCTGTAAGTCTAACAAAAGCCAACCCTTCCAATGTTCAAGTGAAAAAAGTATTTCCTGAAGTTTCCGATATGTTGATAGCCACTTCTTATAAGGAATCAGTGTTTCTGCCATGTGGCAGTTATACGTATACCGCTTTTATTCGCGTAGCGCACTTGCTGATACCGCATATTTTTTGGAACAGTCAAACAATGTCGTATGACAGCTGTTATAACAATTTTTGAATTTTTAAGCACTTAATTCAAATGATTACACCCCATGTGTTATGAAAAAAATGTATTTCGTTTTTCGATTTTGCTAAAACAATCACTAAATTAATGGATACCTTATCTTATTGAGTTTATTAAGTGTTTGCTTCTCAACTGCTGACAAAATCAATGATTCTCATCATATCGGTTAAGGATGCTCTATTGTGTCCAAAGTAAGCAACAAAGTGAAGAGAAATACACTATTTAGGATGAAAAATTTCTTCAATTTCGGATCGGAAGTTAGAATTTCCGTTTGCAATGGTTTCTGGAAGAGAATCGTCCTGGATATTATCCTGAACCTACAGAGGCTACTCTCTGTATGGTTGAATTAAGAACGCAATTAGGTCCTTGATATGCATATCTATCCCTGTACACGATCTATATTTTGCAACGGGGGTTGTTTTGTATTTTGTAATTTAACATCGTATTTTTTCTTTTGTGTTAACGCTACTTTTTCTAAGCATTTTCGCGCAATTTCGAATGTCTTTTCGATTGTCTCTCTGCTTTTCATTATACTCGCCATATGTAATGGAATTTGTATATTTGGGTTGTAAATGTAAGGTTTTTCTCCTTCCTCTACCGACTTGACTATGGGTCTCTTTTGGTATATATACATTATCCGGAATCTTGCGTTTGAAATTGTCAACGTCATAAGTGGCAAATAATAACTTTCGGTTGTATTATAAATGAACTAATTAAATTCATCATTCAATACACCTTCTGTTAAACCATTATGCTGTTTAGTGGGTGTATATAATTTTGTTGTTGGTGGCTTTCATTTTGTTGAATAGTTAATTGTTCCTTTCCTTGAAGTGTGTGAGCTTGAAATGATATTTTTGTATGACGAAAGTATTACATTATTTGCATGTAAGAACTTTAAAACTTTTAAACTTTATTCTTTAAAATATCCTTACACACAACAAATTTAAGATTAATGTTAATATGTATGTACAATGCTTTTTGAGATAATAACAGCTTCATGGTTCATATATTAAGTATCTATTCATCATCACTTCTTTTTTTACACCAGCATCGCTATTTCAAGAGCTTAAAGCTATTTCAGTGTGTGTGAGATAAGTTCATGTATATCAAAACATACACGCTTTATCTTAGACAGATGATATGCCATATGTGATATGAGATACAAGACCAACAATATCAAGCGAAATGATAAATAAGATGTTAAACTATGCCGAAAATAGGGTAAAATGCCGAAAAACACAACATTTATAGTTGAATTTTAAGGAGTTTGGTGGGGGAGTTCGAGCCACAAATCGTGAAACTCAAAAGTTGAAGTAAAAATGTTGTGACCCTAAGTTAACTCTAACCGGGGATCTTCTGTTCCGGAGCTAGACGCTCTAGCTGGCAACTCGCCGTCTCAAAGAGCATCTTATACCAAGGACTAATTATTACACTCCCCCAATTTGATTTGGCGCCGCGACCAATATAACACATAATTGCATTAAACCCTTAAATAAACCTTACCGTGGATTTTAGGAGCTGGTTACTCTGTGCAGTTTACCCGGACCCTTTTTCCTCGCCCTCTTCGTACTCGCGCTTGACCTTTCATTCATGGATCGGAAACTTGATAGATAGTGGAAATATTATACCATGTATTGGTAACTTCATGCCGCTCTTGCTTTTGTCGGACATTTTTATCTGAGTAGTGAAGAGTGTTACAGTTAAAAGATATAGATATTGCGATAACGAATTGATCAGAGTGTATATTTTCTGATTGTGTTCACTTTGTTCTCTCTCTTTAGTCTCCATAGTGTGTATCTGGAGCGATTCCAAAATCGTATTAGCCTCTAATCAATACGTAAGTCTTACTATCAGTGGGCGAACACCGAATGAGTCTGAGTAGTTTAGATTGATCGAGACACAGTTGTTGCAATGGATTTCGTTAAATAATATTTGAGACGTGTCTTAGTTTCGCATATTATAGCGTGATATTATGATGTATAATACCATATTTTTATATATTTTTTAAGTATGAAATTTACAATGCTTCATAATTTTCAGCCTTCTTCAATATACTCGTTTGATGAGCATAAACCTATAAATCTGAGGACCAGTTAACGTTTACTTATATAAAATATCCGTTTTTTGGTTGGAAACTCTTAAACCTATAACTCTGAGGAAGCAGTTAATTCTACTTATATAAAATATCCGTTTTTTGAGAGGAAACGCTTAAACCTGGACTATATTAGTTTATATAATTATTTAAACACTATTTTGAAAGTAGTTTCGCCCGGAGCGGTAGGCATGGACAAAACTAACTCATAGGACTGTGCAGATGACTTAGTTATAGGCTTTGGATCCTTGCTTTCTATTTCTATATTTGATTTTAATTTTGGAGCTGACATTACTGGGACTAACTCGGGAAATTGATCCATAGGGGACTCAAATTCTCCATCACTCCACAGGAGGTCATCTACTGGATCTAAAGGACAAGTGGGTGGTGATGTAGGCTTTTTCGCGACAAGGGATACCGTCTGGTTAAGTTCTATTTTAGGGGCGCTAGGAGGTTTTGAATTAGCAGGTTTATTTAATGACGGCTCTAGATTTAATGAAAACGTCGAAGGTGGAGCAGAAACTGACATTAGCGGTTTAACAGGACGACGATTTGCACGTTCGGAAAACGGTATTGATCGTTGGGACATATTCAAACCAAGTGGGTTACGTTTCCAGGCTTTGGTGTCTGGCTGCAGGTCGCTGCGACGCAAACCTGAGCCGATCATCCTTGCTGTATGCCATTTATGGATATGGTTCCTCAAGCCCGTCTTGTACTGTGGCACGAAGTCACACCAGTTGCACGCGTAGAGCAACCCACCGTCATGGACTTCACAGCCACTTACACCAGCAGTATTATTTTCACGTGCGTTAGAAGCCATTTCAATTATTATGTTTTAAACAGCAAAACTGTGCTAATTTGAAGTTATCGGTCAGAGATTATAGGAGATGCGGGAAGATAAAAAAATGACTGCACCGCGTGATATATTTTGCTAGGGCGACCGATTCCTATCGCTCAAATGGTTTAATCTTGTCGTTAGGTGCCCCCCTTAAATATTGCGAACAAGGGTCCTATGCAAAGACTATGACTCCTTTATATAAAATAACTCAAAGCTAGCAGCAGCAAATCAATGCATGTTCAAACAGATTGCGTGTTACAGGTGAATGTTTACACAAACACGGTTTTACGATTTATAGACGATTGGTAGACAAAGCGTGGGACTCGGAAACTTGTGCTGTAAATACGCAAATAATAAATTTAAAGTAGATGAGTTTGATAAATGACTAAAACATTGTGTATGTAAACATAACGAATGTGTGTTATCCGTAAGTAGAGCCAGTTTTTGTACGTTCACCCACACGTAAAAATGTTACAATAGAGAAAAATATATAGCTGGCATTAGTGCGACAAAACAACTATCTGTATACAATTTAAAATAATGATCGACACAATCCTATTAAGAAACGCAATGTTATATGTAAACGTACATCAATAATGACATGCTTTTTTGCCAACTTATCACAATGTTAGAGATATAATTGCATTCTAAAAACATTTTAATATTCATTTTATCGAAACATGCATTTCATCTACATTATTGTTAAATGTTAGACTGGAATGGTTGAGAGCAAGGGTTAATTAAATTCAATCATTTGACCAACGATTACCTATTTTTTACCTGTCGATGATTTGATTATAATTTTTGCGAATTCAAGTGCCCGACCGGAAAACTTTTGAAACATAGTAAATGGCGTCATCTATCCCTTGACGCTCTGTTCGTGGTCGATTCTCCGTCTGAGATGATGTTGAAGCCTATGTTACTATGATACTATGTGTATAGCCGGGTACCTTGCATATGATCAAATTGGGGTCCCGCGCTGGTTTACTGGGTTGCTAAGCACTTTCCTGGTTCTAGAAAAGAAAAGGCTTAGCCATAGAGACCAACTGACAAACACTGTCTTTAAGATAATTTTATACAAAGGGATAATAAACACACTCTCCCCATCTTTGATTGAGGCATCCCGACCAATGCAACAAATATGACGTAAACATATTTAGCAATGGATTATTGGAGCCGGTCACTCCTTTAAGTTTATCCGGACCTTTGTATGGCAAACTTTCTGCCCCTCTTTATTTTGGCGCTTTAGCTTCCACTCATTGTTTGAAAACCGCATTTCATAGGGGTCGGTCGTTTCAACCCCAATTTCGTTCTTGTGCTGGAGCATCAGCAGCCCGTCCTGCACTTCGGTGTCTTTTTTTAAATAATAAGATATTTATCTGGGTATGTAATTAACACAATCTAATGAAACAAAGAACTCCCATTCAACTTCAGCACAATTTAATAATAATAATATAACCTATTTATTGAAAAGACCGCTCCATATTTCAAATTGACGTAAGCCTACTCATTAATTTTATATAGCAACATACAAACATCAAAACCCACATAAGTTTGAATCAATAACCGAGTCGTCTATTTGCGTATTTTAAGTTGCATTGCTAAGTTAACCCTAAAGAAGTTCATCAAAGAAAATTTAGAACATGCATTGTGTGTGTATGTCTTGTTACGAATCGTAATCGTTCCACAGTGTCAGACACATTTTTCCACAGTACTCTTTGAAATGCACGCTCATCAATGTTTTTCGCGTTACATTAATAGTTCTAATATCCATAAGGTGAAACCTAACCTTCCTGCAAAAAACGTGCCAGCTTATATCTAATATTTAAACAAAATATCCAGACATGTATACCATTGTAATTATGAACATGCATAATGTATACCCGCTCTGGCAGTCTTCTAAAAAGGCAATGTAATGCATGTGAATTTCATTAAATAAATAACTGCATTGAGTAAACTTGTTTGCTAGTGCG
>LQRL01019540.1:0-10278 GCA_001703475.1 Hydroides elegans
TCCTAAAACCTATATGCACTCTCTTTAGCTCATAATAAATAGTGTCATATTTTCAAAAGGCTTAGAAACTTGTTTTAAAATATTGAATATATCACATCTTATCTCCAATTAATTGCCAATGGGTCAATTCTAGGGGTGTGTTCCGGGACACTATGTCGGGCCGGGCCGGGCCAGACCATTTCTTCGGGCCGGGCCGGGCCAGTTCGGAAAAACACATTGCATATAAGGCACATACGCTAGAAATACGAATTCTATAGGTGGCAACAACTGAGAAAATCCTGGAATTAAACTGTTGCATGCTCCAGAAACTAATAGTTTAAGCCAACAATCTGGAATTTGAAATTTACATAAAAACACATCGAATCTCTTAAACCTAAAGTTCCAGTTTTCCAGGTCAAGTTAATTGAATAATGTATTGTAGGTTTAATCTTTAAAAAGTGCTCGCGCCATCGGCGCTCGTATATTCAATACATACGTTCCCAGTTTAATCCCGTGCATAACATGCCATTTGGGCGGTGTTAATGAGAATTAACAATCAGGTGTAATTTAGTAAACTGTTTTTTTTTAGTTTGATTACATCTTGTCGATGTAGACCACTCTCGACAGATTGGGTAAATTAGCACACTTCAAATTAATACATGTATGATAATGCATTGCAGTATTTTTTTGTTTTGAGGGGATTGGGATTTTGAGTTTCTCGAAATACATAAAGTATTACGTAAAATATTCACAAACATGTATATTAACCTTAGAAGATTCATTTAACAGTTTCGAAAGCTCTAAAAACTTTGAAATTTTAACAATACCAAACTTTGAAATTTTAACAATACCAATTTTCATTGTTCCGAAATTGTTCGGAAACTGTTCCGAAACTGTTCCGAGCCACAGCCTGGCCCGGCCCGGCCCGACTAATGTCGTCGGGCCGGGCCGGGCCACGAAACACATCCCTAGTCAATTCATATTATTGAAATTAAGTAGACAGCAATACTTAACACTTAGTTTAGTCATTCTATTTAACCAATTGATATATCGGGAGTTCAATATCATATTAAACGAGTGATTTCTGCCATGCTTACACGTGGTGAGTTTTGAATTTAAAACAGAAGGAAACTATTGCTATGATTCGGAATACATTTCAATACATTTCTCATTTGAATCACAGCTTTTCGCAGTTCCAATGACAGTCGAGGCATTTTGAAAAATAGATTAATGACCGCATGCTTTCCTATTTATACTCTTCATATCGTGTATTCGGTTTTTCGTTTATTCGGTTGTTCGGTTGTTCGTTTATTCGGTTGTTCGGTTGTTCGTTTATGCGTATCAAGTTTTTCGTTTATTCGTGTTCGTTTATTCGGCTATTCGTGTTCGTTTATTCGTTTATTCGTAGCGGCTGTCCAATTAGGAGTGGTTTTTACTGTATGACTGAAAGTTCAATACAGTAAAAAGTTATATGTATTAATTGTTTTATCAACGTTATTTGAGCAATCCATTCAATAAAACTCATTTAACAATCTGGACCAACACAATTTACTTTCCAATTGTTCCGGCCCCCTTTCAATCTCAATGTGCGACACAGCTCCCCCGCCCCACTCGGCAAAGTTTATCGGACCCTTATGAAAGTTTTCCAAAGTGTTTTTATGTCCTGACATCGGAAAACGCCCCCATTACGCCCCTTGTCGTCGCGACGTTGCGACAACAATGGCTTTACGCTCCAGATGAACAAGGGCGTCCAGAAAACTGTCATTGACTTCTATGTGTCAAATACGAACGTTTGATTTGGACGTTGTTCGACGTCTTGCCGAGTGGGTTTCTACGTACTCTGGTAATTGCGCTCTCACGTAATAAGGTCAAACACAATAAAATGATATTGTTCTTTATTTAATTATCCACAAAGGGAGTTTTATGTCACGTATGATATAGGTAATAATGGGGTTTGTTATTTAGATAATTAGTGAAAAAAAGCCAACTCATACTGCGAATTAATTGAAATAATAGCTATTAGATAATTTATATAACACAATTAGTATAGAGACAGGTGATTTTTGCCTTATACCCGCTGACGAATTGTTTTCTGTGAATTGTTTAAAATAAACTGATGGTATAGAACCGCGTATTGTATCACAAAGGAGAATCGAAATATAGTTTTGCAGTAAAAGTTACTTAGAATAAAAGGTCGATAAAATAAATTTTGCGAACGATAAGGATATATTACTCAGCTATTCAGTATCTTTAAAAGAAAAACACAAGACATAACGAATATGTAGCAATTTTTGCATATGTTTCATTTTCTTAAATATTTAAATTAAAAAAGTAACAATATATTTATTTCATCATCGGCAATGGATAACGGTTTAAATGACAGTATATTTACGTCAATATCAACTGACCGTACTTTCACAGACAGTCTGTCAACTACACTTTATGACGATCTAAGCACGGTGCATCTACTCGATATTGAAGTTTCCTCCAGTTTTGGCGTATATCTTACTGTAGAATGGATAGTAAGTAAATTAAATATTATATTTTTTATTATTATTAAAAATAATGGCTCAATACCCGCTAGACTTCTCCGGTGAAATTGCTCGTTTTCAATATTAATGCTATTTTAGATATATATTTAGATTTTTAAATATTACATGTATTATCATTTGTGTATTGGACTCGAAGTCAATATAATATAAAGTAATAAAAATATGATATTTATTGATTTATCCAAATATGAACTATTTATACTTGTAAAAATACATTAAGGTATATTTTAATGAATGAATATATTTTTTAGATATGGTGTATTATCAGTCCCCTGATATTATTGGTAGGAAACACTGGAAACGTCATATCTATCGTTATTATAGCAACAAATAACAGCTTAAATGCAACAGATCGACTGTTAATCGTCCAATCAATAATCGGGATTCTTTGCCTGGATTTCCTTTTTAGCATCGTAGTGCTCAATTATTATCTGGATTGGTTCGTTTTATCTGCATCTGATTTAACGTGTAAAGTAGGCGTTTTCCTGTCCGCGTCGGTTTTACATAGTGAATGGTTGACTTTTATGTTAATCAATGTGCAGCGATTAATTGCACTCAAATATGCGGATAAATATAGTCGGTGGTTTACTAAGAAGAGAGTGCATTTCTATATAATTCTGGTCTTTGCTTTTGCAATGCTTCTAAACTGCCATTTCTTTTTCACTGCAGAGAAAAATGAGGAATTTAGCGGTGATTATCGGGCCTGTATGAGCTATGATATATTTTCCATTTTTATTATATACGATTTTCTATTGGGTATCGTTGTACCACAGATAGCAGATTTGGTGTTCACAATATGTTTTATCCATTATATTTATAAGTCGAAACGAAAAATTAATATACTCGAAACTAAGAACAAAAATCCAATGAAATTGGACTTGCCATATACAAAGTCGCTCAAAATTCCTGCTGATCCTAAGGTTTCTGCCGCTTGCAATAATAAACAACAATGCCATACTTCTATCGAATCTACCAATGTGAAACCCAAAAGTAAGCAAACATCTGGAATTGAAGAGAGTTTTTCCCAAATTGTTTCCGAAATCGACATACATAAAGAAATAACGCATAGCAGGGCGGAAAACATAAAAGGAATATCGCACCCGATGGTGAAATATACTAAGGAAATATCGCATCCGGCGGCGGACTACAAAAAAGAGGAGATATGGCATACTAGGACAGAACATAAATACAATAAGTCTTCGTCTGGTATTGAAAAAAGTTGTAGCTCAAATTTTGCTTCTGGAAGTGACGTAAAGGAAACTTCGCATCCGATGGAGAACTATATAACAGAAATATCGCATAGCGGGGCGGAGCATGTAAAAGAAATATTGCACCCAAAGGTAGAATGCATGGAAGATATAACACATCCAAAGGTGGAACACCTTAAGGTCATATCACATCCGAGGGTGCAATACAAAAGGGAAATATTGCATTCGAAGGCGGATGCCTCAAACGAGGAAATACTGCATATCAGAACAGAACACAAACACAATACATCTTTCAATAATACATCGAAACCGAAACAAATTCAAGAGCCGCCACAACAGAACCAACAAAGACTCAAACCCCAACTTCCGGTTCACAAAGACATTCACAAAGCCGTTACTGGTCTGGCGTTCAGCTTGTTCTACATGGCAACACAGCTTCCGTTTACGATCTATTGTTTATCGCCGAGAGACGAGAGATTGCATTCGTCAGATCCGAATATCCAGGGACCAGTAAGGGTTGAATGGGCTCTTCTCTATAATTGGGTTTTCGTGTACTTTGCTGCGAATATATTCATACTTTATTCGACCAATAGACGCTTTCAAAGGCGCTTTCAACGGTTGATTCTAAAATGCTCGGTATAAGTTTCGATATAATTTATGAATTAATATTATGATTACAATTCAATGTGTGAATAGAAAATAAATTTAATAATAAAATAACTTATCAAATGGTTGCGCGTCGTTTTGTCTATACATTCATCGAGGTGATTTTACCTTGTATAAGAAACGTCTAAGAAAAAGAAAGGTTACTATAACCATTATTTTATTTACGTAAACAATATAATATTGCATTTCAACAGTGGTATAACTACAAAGTAAAGTAATTTCTAGTGTTAAAAGTTGACAGTAAATTTAACTGCTTTAACTGCTCCATAAATTATACTGTAATTATTGTTCTCTCTTTACCACTTTATTGATTTATTTGAATATAAGTATAAATACACATTCACGCTATATACTTTACATGACTAAATATAACTCTTACTTAACAACTTGTCTTTGACAACAGAAACATATATTACAAAATACAGGAGTACCCAGCGATTTATTCGGTGAGGTATCTATTCTGCTGGAATATATTCCTTGCTGTCATTTTCACAGAACAGAATAAATATTAAAATTTCTTTTTTGTTTTATATCAAGAAATAAGGTCCATAAAATGCAATTATCACCTAATATTAACTCAGTTTTGATAAAATTTGGGCTTAAGCATGGAAAATTCCTAATTTTGGTGAACTTTCAGATGGGCATGAAGCATTGAATTTTATCTATTTTTGCTTGCAGCGTTTTTGTGGCAACGATTTTAGGGCTATCCTGGCAGGCAAACAAAGAATAAAGTGTTCACTTAAAGGAATAATATTTCAGCATTTTAAGCTGCAAATGAATTCGTTTCATACCAAAATAAGTCATATTAGACACACTTCTAAAATCTTTCGTTTGGTACTCATGACAATATATAATGCATTAAAAATAATTACTCAAATGTCTTATATTTGTTGTTAAAGTCATTCAACCGTTTGATCTACTCAGTTAAACTTTGTTCGTTGAGATCATTTCTTCCTTCCAACCAGTATGTTGTCACGAGTCCTTTTCCCTACAATAGATTAATTAATACATCTTTAACATGTATAGATGTCTACATTTTACATTTTTTTAATTTGTACGGTTAATACGATATTTCTTTTAAATGGTCATGATAATAATTTTGAGCAAAAAATAGCGATAAACTAAATATTTAAGTGGCTCTTAATTCAGTGTTTGGTTAGAAGTCTACTGTTCTTATGTATTGATTGGCGAATCTTAATTTAATTTATAACGATAACCATCATATCTAAACAATGCATACCTAGCTAACATAATCCTCATCTGATATTCAGGAGATTTTAGACAAAAACAAACTACTTCATTCGTACTAAGCTGAACATTCATGGTTTTATTTTTGAAATGTTGGGTATATCGATTATACCTACTTGATAAAAAAAGCCAAATTTATAAAGCGGAAATATACTCCATATAATTGCTTCTTTATTCTCAGGCGCGGATCCAGAAAATATTGAACCTGTGGACGCAATTGTATAAATTATCAGGCTGAACCGGGGGGGCGCAAATTTATTTTTTTGTTTTACATATAAGGGCGAACAGGGAGGCGTGCGCCGGGTGCGCCCCCTCTAAATCCGCGCCTGATTCTCATACCTTGATATCAGTTCGTCCCCTGCATGAGAGAATATAGGTACCGCTTGTCTGCAGGCAAATAGCTGTATCTTCACTCACATGAATCTTCATCGCTGAAATTTATTTATGATATTATTTATAATATTTATTATATGATTAGATATCAGGAAAAGAGTTAATATCATTACAATGTATTAGATAAAAAACCGAAATGATAATCATATATGATAAAATATTTGATCGAAAGTCAAAAGTGGCGTGCATTTCCGGTATATTTTTGGCTGTGTGGTCGAATATTGCATAACTGGGTTTAACTTTGGAATGATTGGTAAATTGTTTTGAATTGTACTTGTTGTTATTGAGCAATAAAACTAATTGTTCGATTGAAACAACTATCAAATATAAGCATGTAAGTGTCAGTTGAGTGTGCCAT
This sequence comes from Hydroides elegans, assembly GCA_001703475.1. Classification (NCBI taxonomy): domain Eukaryota; kingdom Metazoa; phylum Annelida; class Polychaeta; order Sabellida; family Serpulidae; genus Hydroides; species Hydroides elegans. The sequence goes on from LQRL01019540.1 coordinate 6,405, forward strand.
CTTTATAATGTCAACTAAGGCATGATTTTGATAAGTCGAAAAGGAAATTATATCGCTTTTATTAGAACAACCGTAAGATAAATGAAACTTTAATTGTTATTATATGATATTATTACCGACTGAGTTGGATTCCATTCGGGAGGCTGTATTCACAGTGTCTCCGAACAAACAGTAACGAGGCATTGTCAGTCCAACAACACCTGAAAAAGCACCCATTTTATACATTTATTTAATTTTCAACAACAAATGAATACATACTTTGATCGATACAACCATGAAGTTAGAACACTAACAGATACAAAGTTTGTCGCTTTCAACTTCATAATAATTTTTCATAATAAGTGGGACGACGAGGTTCATTATTTATATTCTTTTGGATTTATATATATTTTTTTTTCATAAAAAAACTTGTTATAATTTTGATATTTGTGACAAAACGATATTTTTTTATCTTTTTAAAGGATTCTTCCTGATAATTATAATTAATCTATATCATTGATTACAAAATAATGTTATCTTAATCGGCGCAGATATCAGGTTTTTGTGTTCAGTTACATTGATACGGAACAAAAGATGGACATAATTTCACATCGTCTGTAGCTTCCTACCTGCTGCACACGGTCCAGTGTGAATGCCTATTCGCACCTTCAATTGCTGGTCTGGCTTATGTCGAATCTATGAAAAAAAAACAACATTCGTCATTAGAAATTGAATGCTTCCTTGATCCTAGGAGAAGTTTTGAATGATATTTATGTTTAACTGTTAGGTCATAATTTAATTTACGCAATAAAATTCCTTCTTATAAACACTTTTGCTTATAATTCTAAAAACTTATTTAGCCATAGACAACTCTATTATATGAAATACATTATTATATTTCTTGATTAATCTAAGTTTAATTATTAATGAAATTTTACAGTGAATTTTTATTCAAATAGATTGATAAATGGAAATGAGTCAACGATTTAATTTTTTTCTTCACTTAATCAAATTAAATACGAAGATTTACTTTGAACTTGGCAACTGCTTTGCGTAATGCCAAAGCCATATTCACTATTTCCAAGGCATGCCGTTCATTTCTTGTTGGTATTCCACTGACGCACATATAGGCATCGCCGATAGTTTCAATCTATATATAATATGTATTTGAATGATTATAAAACAATTAATTTTTCGGATTCAAGTTAATTTTATGATTTGACAAAAGCTCGATGGTATAATTATTTATTGAAAAGTTCCCCAGGATCCTACAAATTATGTAGTTCATCTGCATTGGTGTAGATCAAATTATGACTCCGTTGCGAACTTTTTTCTTTAAGGGAATCCAATAATTCCATGATATGTCTAAGATACAAGCGAAAAGTTTGCAACGGAAGGATACATGTGCCTACTTTCCTATGCTAATTTTGTAAACTCAGTAAATCCAACAACAATATCTGAGAAAATCTTGATTAAAAAATACTTACTTTATATACGTCATGATACGCAATCACATCATCAAAGCAGGAATAGAGGTCATTCAATAAATCCACAATTTGCATTGGTGTGCTTTCCGACGACAACTTTGTGAATCCAACGATATCCGAGAAATAGACTGTGGCACTGGCGTAGTATTCGGGTGGAACCGATTTGCCTGCTTTCAATTGCTCTGCCACAACTCTATGAGTAAAAGTAAATCTAAATTATTAATGGTGCAGGCATTCACAAGTAGAATCTCTTGCAATCGCGACGAAATATTTGCAAAAATAAGTAAATCGAATATTGCGGAATTTATTCCATTTTCTTCGAATTTCGTATCAATCACTCCGTAAATGCGATGTATGTTTTTGCAAAACACCCGATTAGCTTTATAAATATATAAACACATATACTTGTTGTGCTTTTTATATGAAGAATAAAAAGTGGTTCAAAAACTGGTCGCGTTTTAGGGTGGTACATTTAATGGTCAGGAGTTCTATATTAAAGTAAAAGTATACTCAGGCAGCATTCTATAGAGAAGAAGGTCGGTTTTGCTTTTCTCATTTGTGAGTTCTTCTGTTCGCTGCGCTACGATGTCTTCTAAATTGCTCGCATACTTCTCCAGCTTTTCGACCATACTGTCTAGTATGTTCATCTTTCTGTTATTAGTAATACAAATAAGATAAGATGATTTTGTATATTTTAAAACACATTTGATTATAAACCTGTATCAGGGAAAATATATATTACTTCTCATACTATCGATGCTGCTATATAGTTCAGTATCACCGTAATGAAATATTTGTAACATTTTTTATGTATAAAAGCTATGACGATATCCTAATTAAGATGTCAAATCAGTTATGAATAATTACAATGAAAAGGCTTAGCTATAAATCTATAGATAAAAATTTGCAAATGACAATTAAGCATATTCTTATAGTATGGTAACGTTTTGCTTGATTTTAATGGAGATAGTTTTGCTTGATTTTAAAGGTTGGAAAAAATTATTATTCTGGACTTTATCATATCATTACTTACCTTCCACCATTAATGTCCACAATCGCTTTATAAACATCAGAGAAACTCGCTCTCTCCGAGGGATCTTCGTTCCAACACTCTGTCATAAGATTGAGCATTTCTCGCTTTGAATCCGTAATCAATGTTGCGAAACTTGGTCTGAACGGAGTCGGGCGAACCTCTTTCACTTGTGCAACTATTTCTATATACATATGAAGAAAGAATCATGCTATTATTTAAAATTCTGTGATATTCTTGTAATGTTGAAAATTATTTCATATCTATAAGTTCGAAAAAATTATTTGTAAGATAATTTTTTTATGCACTGGCACAACCGATAACGTGTAAGATGCCTCCTCAAATAATCAAATTAGACAACATTTAGATCGAATCTATCTAGTAAATTACTTACAATGGATTCTTTAATTGTTTATTTAGTTACACTTAGAAACTAGAAATCTGTTTATAATCATTTAATCAATTAAATATATTGATTTTTACCAGCTGGAGTCATATCCAGATTGGGATATGGTGAGGTTCTAAATAGGATCTCTTGAAGGATTATTGCAAAACTATAAACATCTCCTTTCTGGGTTCCTCGCTGGGGTGTCTCATTCATACGCAATAACTCGGGGGCAGTCCATAATAAATCTAAAAATGGAATAGTTATCATAAATAGAGTCATTTCAGCCCCTCAATGGTCTGGAGAAAATTTCTGCGCAATTCGATAAAATACTGCAGTTTCACCGATATAGCCTTGAATTTTATACCGATCGTCGAAAAAAATTCTACAGTGTTCACATCGCAATATAAACGTCAGAAACAAATTGTGTGAGGTAAATCTGACCAGGATCTACGTATGTCATAAACATAAGGCTGAATTTCAAGTATAAGGCCAGTTTCAAGTAGCTAATCCATGCCACGGCTAAAAATATATGACTAAAATGTATTTAAAAAAGAATCCTTCGAACAAAATAGAAAAGTTTTATGAAAAATTTATAAATATTAAAATGTTGCAAAACATATATTTTTTTAGATGAAATTTAATCACCACGAATGGGTGCTAGCTCTAACTTGCAGCCGGAAGTACCTCTGGACTTAGCCTTAAATCCAAATTTCATAATGATTTATAAATCTGGCCCCCGAATCGCTGCCCCTCCTTCTCACGTGTGCGACCACGCATGTTTGTTTATTTAAATGGTGAGAGACATAATAATGTCTGAGACTTGAAAAACAATTATTGATTTCGATCAAACACATTTATTCAAATTGGGTCGTGACAACGACCGAATTAAAATGTAATCTATTTTACCTTCCTTATCAAAGTCATCGATTATTTTTTCTAGATTTTCGCTTAGATTTTGAACCTTCATATTTACCCTCAACCACGGTTCTA